>AWUE01016478.1:0-63560 GCA_001974825.2 Corchorus olitorius
CTAATTAATCCATAATGGGGAGGGAATAATAAATGCTTTAAGGTTGTATCCTTCCTCTTTTCATCTTATTTTCTTTCTCTTCTAAACCCTTTTTTGAAGAACTTCTCACCAATATTCATAGTACGTAGGAAAATTTATTGGTTTAACAATTGAAACTTATCTAAAATTTCAAACTATGAAACTCTTGAAAATGATGAGAATCGGCTTGTTATTTTTAATTGAATGCAGAAAGTATCGTTTTTGGAATATAGAAAGCTCGATTTTTCTTTCTTCTTCTATTTTTGGATTTTATAATCTTTTGCAAAATTAATTTGTTTTCATCTCAAATTAAATCTTTTGAAATTTTTTAACATCAATCAAGGCAAAGTTGTAAAGAAATTTACAATATTTTTTTTCTTGATTTTATGTTACATCTATTGCATTTTATTATTACTTTTATGTTTCATTAGATAAATTTAGTTAGAATTAATCCAGTGTTGTTACATAGATAGTATTATTAATCAAATATCAAGTGACTTATCGAGTGACATAGTTTTTTATTAGATGTCTAAAAAAGACTTTTTAGGACCGGGGCATGATGCTATCAACAAATTTAACAACCTTAATTATATTCTTAATTGATATCTTACATCTTTAGTAAGTAATTAATACCGATTTTCTTATATAAGTTATTAACCAAAAAACAAACTTTAGAGGTTATTAAAAAGGCTACGATGCTATCAATAAAAATTAAGTAACCTTAAATCCTTAGTAACTTAAGTAATAAGATAGTTATCAATTCTCTTACCTAAAATTACTAAAAAAGGTGTAATGGTTATCCAAATTCCAAAAAGGTATTTTACAGTCTACTATTTTGAATAACCTTACATTATTAGTAATATTGGTCGTTGATTTTCTTATCTAAGATTACTTAATTAAAAGGTTATAAAAGTTATGAAAACATTATAGTACTATCTAGATTCAAATGATCTTACATCCTTATTAATTTTAGTAACTTTGTATGATCAATAATGAAAGTTTCCAATTTAAAAAAGTTATTAAAATTGTATTTACCAATCCTTAAATTCTTAATGAGTATATTTTTTTCCCGAAAAACATTATAGTACTATCTAGATTCAAGTAATCTTACATCCTTATTAATTTTAGTAACTTTTTATGATTAATAATGAAAGTTACCAATTTAATTACTTGAGTAATCTACTAAAAAAGCTATAAAAGTTTTTAAAATTGTATTTACCAATTCTTACATTCTTAATAACATTAGTAAACTTTCATCAATGGTAAAGATTTACCATTTTTTTCCTCAAAAGTTACCGAAAAAGCTATAATAATCATAAAAAATTGTATTGCACTATATATCAACTAATTCAATGACCTTACACTATAAAGATACAGTACTGATTTACTTATCTAAAATTAATTACTTAAAAGGTTATGGAAAACATTATAGTACTATCTAGATTGAAAGAACCTTACATCCTTATTAATTTTAGTAACCTTTTATCATCAACAAAAGTTACAAATTTTATTACTTAAATTTACTAAAATGCTATAAAAGTTATTAAAATTGTAATTACCAATCCTTACTTTTTTTAATAACATTAGTAAACTTTCATCAACGGTGAATATTTACCATTTTTTTCTCAAAAGTTACTGAAAAACCTATAATGATCACAAAAGAGGTATGGTACTATCCACTAATTCAATAACCATACATTTTTTGTAATTTTGGTTATCATATTTCTTATTACATTTTTTGTAATTTTGATTATCATATTTCTCCAAAATCTCACAATTCAACTAAACATACCCGGACCTGTAAGTCAAATTTCCAAATAAGGTTATAACTTAGAACTAAACTTAATGCAACATGAGGAAGTATAAAATTAAGTGTACAAAATTGGTTCCTAGTTACTAATTCATATGTCCTTCCTTTTTTTTGGTGATAGAGAAATAATTTATATGCTATATATGCGTATCTTTGGCAAGTTGAAGTAAAATTAAAATTGATATCTCGCTATAACTCTACCAAATTAATGAATGATCAATGTGATCTAAAATAACATAGCAAAAAGGTAATGATCTTATTTAAGGTTACAAAAAAAAACTATAATGATCATTAAAAAGGCATAATACTACTTTCAACTAATTTAATAACCTTACATTCTTAGTAATTTTGGTTATCAAATTTCTCATTTATGCTTACTAATTAGAAAGCTAAACTATAGTATTATATCAATAAATGTAGCAATCTTACATGCTTAATAACTTTATCAATGGTGAATGTTATTAATTTTTTAAGTCTAAGATTACTAACAAAGTTGTAGTGAATAAGATACAACATATTATTACTATATATAGAACTATACCAAAAAAATTAGTTGAACATTGGTGGTTGATTTATTAAATTAAATTAGATCAATGTCAAAAAAGATTTCAAAATTTTAAAAAATATTAAAGATCCGATTTATTTATTATTAAGGAAACAATATTTCTTTTTAGTCAATACGTTTGCACAAATACCTAAGAATTTGAATTAAAAAAGAACCTAAGAATTTAATAAATGTAAGTATTTCAGTTATTATAGTATTATTATTACATTTAATTAATGTACGTATTTTAATTATTATATATATTACATAGGAATTAATTGAAATAAGGGAATTTTTTATGGATGAAGTATTAAAACTAAGTAATTCACCCTTAGTGGAAGACTAACTGTGCGGTAAAAGAAATTATAAAATTTAATATAATAATATATTTAATTTAATTGATAAATGAAATTACATATTGAAGCTTAAAAATTTAATTTAATATTTAAAATTAGAAAGGATAATTTAGATATTTCAGGTCAAGATTTTTGAAATTTAGACTTATATAATATATAGATATAGCAAGCAAAATGCAAATTAGTTTACCGCTTCAAACTGTAGTACAGCAGTCTCACAGATAAATTTTCGTTTATAAAATGGCTCTTCTGCAAAGTTATCCGCCATAGTAAGAAACAAAGAATCCCGGCCCAATGATCTGCTTCTACCGCTAACTGCTGCAGCATCCCTTACAATACTAGAACCTAAGCAAGTAAATCAATATAATATCAGGACTAGCAAGCAAAAATAATTTACACACACAAAAAATAAATAAATAAATAAATGAAAATCTGCCTACAGATTTTACTTACTACTTGAAGAAGCACCGCGAGACCCAAGCCTTCCTGCATAGTGATTGATACTAACCCTCATCAAAATGTGAAGAAAAAAACAATTACAGAAAAATGTAATCAATAAACTCCACTGAAATATTTTCCTTGATTGTCCCAAGGACATTTATATGAAAATATTATTAAGCACAAAAGCAGAGAGCTATGGACTTGGTAGAGAACTTGGTAGAGAAAGGGGGGAAATCCATCTAAAAGGCTTCTCGTTGTTGTTCATCAAATCACAAAGGAGAAAACCCATATATATTTCTATAGAAAGTTTAGGATTAGAAAGTTTTTTCTTAAGAAAATACTTTAACATGTTTGTTTAACCTCTAAAGTTTAAATTAAATTCCTAAGAAAATAAAGTTAAATTTATTAAAATACCCTTTGATGGATATTTTAAATTTAAAAATAAGGTCCTTATAAGTAATTTTGTCTTAAAATTACTTTCATGAGAAAAGTGAGAAAGTGCTTTAACTTTCTCACTTTGGAGAGAAAGTATTTGGGTCAGTTAAACTTTCTTACCTTAAACTTTCTCTTGAAAAAATAACCAAACATGCTAAAGTTATTTCTTACCCTATACTTTCTATAGAAAGTGATTAAATTACATCAAAACAAACGGACTCTAACTGTTTAGAATTTCTTAAGTAGCCTATTTATACTAAAACTAAAACCCTAATTCTAATAAAATTTAAATTGCTTGACGACCAAAACATAACAAATCATAAAACTAAATAACCTAAAAGCCCATAAAAGCTCAATACTAACTAAAATAAGAAACTAAAAGCCTAATACTAACTTAAATAAAAAATAATGGTAGAATAATAAAAATAAACTAAGACTAATAAAACACGCTGCATCAACTTGTCAATGAAGTTGGCACAAGTGGTTAAGGTTGGACTCTTCCCTCTCCTAGGTTGGATCCCGTTGATTTGTAGGTGATCTGTAAATTCCAAAAATTCCGCAGGTGAAAGTCCAAATAGGTCCATAAATCCCAAATTATGTTGGTGGTTTACCCTACCCTTGGAGATGAGGTAGCCACCCTGCTCCTAAACTAATTTTTAATTGTTTTTCACCAATACTGGGGAAATTGATACATGTTTGTTTTGAGGCATTTTCCTTTTTATACATAACTAACATATTGTACACCTTATATATCTCTCCAATTAGTTCATGAAGTATACTAATTTTGGACTTTATTTTTGTGATTTTCATTTTGAATTGGGATTTCCCTTTACTGAGTCATACCTATCCATTTTTGTAATATTCCCTTCACAAACGGGTTATTTAACTATGATCATAGTAGCAATCCTTTTGTCGGTGTTAATCACTACAATAGTATATCTTTACAGGAGGAAGAAATATGAAGAAGTAAAGGAAGACTAGGAAAATCAGTATGGAACTCAAAGATTCTCTTACAAGACTCTCTACAAAGCAACCAAAGGTTTTAAAAACAAGCAACTTCTTGGACCCGGTGGCTCTAGAAAGGTGTATAAAGGTACACTTCCTTCTTCAAATGAACAAATTGCAGTGAAGAAAGTGTCCTATGAATAAGATCAAGGGATGAAGGAATTTGTCGCTGAGATTATTAGCATAGGAAGACTGAGGCATAAGAACTTGGTTCGGCTTCTTGGGTATTGCAAGTGAAAGAAGGAACTGCTTTTAGTTTATGATTACATGCCAAATGGGAGCCTTGATAAATTCCTCTTCCAAGATGACCATCCAAAACTTAACTGGCCTATAAAAACTAATGTACCTGCTAAAGAGATATTTCTAGTTGAGTTGGTGAGCAAGTGCAGGCAAAGAGGTGGTATTCTTGATGCTAGTGATCCTAAATTACAAGGTAAATATGTGGTAGAGGAGGTGGATGAAACTAGGCCTGATTTGTTCCAACCCCAGGCCGGATGAAAGTCCTACCATTAAGGAAGTGGTGCGGTATCTCGATGGCAGTGACAACTTGCCTGATTTACCACCTAACGGCAATCCTGGAAATATACGAATCCCACCTTCGATCCTTGAAATTGAAAGTTTACCACCTAGCAGCAGCAGCAGCAGTGAGATTAACACATCCACGGTAAACAACTTGGCATCTGATTTTATAACTTCGTTTTCCTCATCAGTTGGGAAGGTTTCTTTCAATTCCTGGTCGAGTACGGATACAGTTCCCCATATAGGTCGCTGAAGCATCAGGTTTTTTTCTAGTCAGGCTTTACATTGCTCATCAAATTGTTGACAGAGAGCAATTTAATGAGAAAATGCAAATGTCGTTGTTTATACCATGATTTATGTTGGGGAGAGCCTCAAGCCGAACCGAACACCCCAAAGAGCAGACACGCGGAATAGCCTAATGATACATACAAGACAAAGAACAAGTCAGTGGGGGCGCTGGAGCTTACTCCAGCGTGGCCACTCCGATGGTTAAGTCAGTTTAGGACTTAGGGAGCTTACAAGGAATATTTGTCTTAAAAAGTATCTTCTGTCCCATCAAGATGAATAGTGTACCTATTTATAGGGAGGCACGGACATCGAGAGTAGGCTAGGATTGTTGGAGAGTAAGTCGCCTGTATGGTGAAGATGTTGCCACCTGTCTACATGTTAGTGGTTGAGAGTAATTTTGGACTATAGCCATAACAATTTACACCCAGGGTAATCATGTAATTAGACACAATGGAGGGCAAGATTTAATCTTCTAAGTCCTATGGATGGTTGGATTTAATCCACCCTAGGCCAAAGTCAACCAGAAAAAGAGTTGAACTTTGATTTTCTTTCCTTAATATTTCCTAAATTGATTATGGAAATTATAGAAATTAAGGAAATTATATTATTTTTTATTTGAAATATATATGGGCCACCCCATTTACTATGTAAGTTGGGTTAGGCCGGCTCATACCTTTGAATTCGGATTCAGGCCTTTTCGGGTTAAATTTTTCATAAGTTTTCAGTCAAGGACAACGGAATTAGGGTTCGGGATTCAAGATTGAAAATAAATGAATTTGGGGTTTTTTCCTTTATTAAAGTTGTTCAGAAAATCATGATGAGCATACTGTCCAAATTTCAGCTCATTCCGAGCTCGGAAGTAACTTTTCACTTTTGTGCAATTACGGACATAATCCAATCCCGGGACGATTTTTGCATGGCGATCTGACCATTAGAATAAAAGCTTGTTCTACATGGAATATAAATACTATATGGAAAAATCGAGCCATGTTTGACACCTTTCGTAACTTTTCGTAAGTTTTCAATTAAGGACAATATGGCTGTTTGACCTCGGTTTAAGCCATTGTTTTAATCGATTTTTTGATGATATTGATATATGATGTTAGTAGCATGGTATTGGGAATAATTCAATGTTCAATTGATAAGGTTTAAGTTTCGTGGCATTCGGAAGCAGTTTAGCACCATTTGGCCACTCCAGACTTGCTTTTACTCCCTTGTTTACTGCATTGAGCTATAGGTTGCCTTTAATTTTGAAATTCAATTTAAATGGGTTAATTATCATATTTCAAAGTCCAAAATGTGATGTAGGCTTCCTTGGCTGAATTGGATGAAGTTTCCTTATCTAAAGGGATTCAAGATCAAGCTTTAAATGCATTTGAAGAGGTGGAAGCAAGAGAGAGTCATTTTGGACCATCGGATTGCCTTTGCCTTAGCCAAGCCGCACCCTATAATAAAGAGCAGAAGCTGTTACGTTGAGACCCCAGCAAATCTCTCCAACAACTCCAACAAACAACAACAATTTACCCAGCGCAAATCAAATCAAGCTCCGTGCTTTCAACTATCAAACTTTCAACTCTCAAGCCCAATGCTTTCGCTCTCATTTGTCAAACAAGTTCTGCACTTGTTCATCATTTCAATCTTTTCAATCTTGTTCTTACAAGTCTACTCTTGTATTTACATGTTCATTGCAATCAAAATAACAACATCTTGTTATTTTTCCTTTTGAATCAAGAAAATCCACCTTTCAACAACAATCCTTTATTTTCTGAATCTGGAATCAATGATTTAAACACTTTTGTGTGACTTTGATTCAGAACCTGCAATTCGTTTGTTTATTTACATATTGTTGCACTCAAAGCAATTTTTAATATTCCTCCGCACCTTTTTATCAATTTTTATGACGAAATTGAACATTTACTTTTCATTGCACTTTTTATCAATTTTTATACAAAATTAATTGACACACTCGATACCCTTTACACCAAAGTCTTCAAAAAGATTTTTTGGGCACGAACAGCTGTACATATGGTTATAACTTGTTTCCTTCATCCTGAAATTTTAGAACTGATTTTCTATTCAAGATTCTGTAAAGCAATCTGCTCTTTCAATTTTGTTGATACAATCTGCTGCACTCTAAAATTACAGACTGAACTTCCACTAGTCAACTTCTCGATTTGAGGACGTAACAAGAAACATAAATTTTGTCCAATTCCACTTTCATGTCAAATGTCAAAACATTCCAACTTTAATGGTTCGTTTGGTAGGGAGGAAGAAAAGGGGTGAGAAAGGAAATTTGTTCAAATCAATGGTTGTGATGCATGATCATATATACTACTTTGTAACTCAACCATTGGATTGATGAAATTTCCTTCATTACCCTTTTCCTTCCTACCTACCAAACGGACCCTAAAGGCTTACACATTTCTTGAATTTGGTATCAATGCCTGCGGGCTGCGGTTAACCTTTTTGGTTCAAATCTCGTTCTAGAAATGGTTTACTATTTCTATTCCCAAAGTCATATTTGTCATCTGGTAACTTAAATTGATCGTTCTTCAACTTGCATAATTACTTGATTTCAATATGAAGCATCAACAGCATTAAATGTAAAATACGGTAGAAATGTTGAAAAGTTGTACCCTTGATTTTCCACCTACTGAATTGTTAGTCTAACTTTTGGTATGTGGTGGAAGTAAACAAATCACTAATTAGGTCCGAATCAGTTTCGTAAGATTAATCTTTGAGATCAGAATTTAAAGAAAAAATGCAGAATGGTAATGATTAGATTAGAAACAGAAATTTCCAGCCACCTATGTGAATTTGAAGAAAATACACTACCAATCTTCCAAATAAGAATCAAAGGCATTCCATTTCTTTGCTTCAAAAAACAAGGCCTCCTTTTTTCAAACTTTTGTTCTAAAAGCAAAAGGAAATTGAAAAGTCTGGCATTTATATACTTTGAAATGTCTTGTTCTAAGGTCACCTATTGAAACAAAAATTGCCATCTGTTCCCATTTACTTGCAAAGAAAGTAAAAATTTTAACCTTTTTTATGGAGACCAACTCTTTCTACCTGGATTAATATTCTTAAAGATTATTAGTTCTTTCTGTTCATGTCATTTTCTAGGATTTATTGTCTTGTTTTGATTTGATCATTGACAAAAAAATTCCTTATCCAAGTAGCACAGCAATATGACTATGAAGGTTATTGAACGACACTTCTGCTCAACGTATGACAACATATTTCTCTGTTTTGGCGTCAAAATTTGGACCACATAAGGGAGCTTGAAGAGTATAAGGGAGAAATTTTGTGCTTTTTTTTGGTTGGTGAAGGAAAAGATCAAAGAGTTATTGACTGGCTGTATCTCCTTTGAAATATAGATAGTTGATGGAGTATAAAGAAATACCCTCCCACACCAAGATTCTTGATGTAAAAATACCGAACCAGTTTCCATCTTCTATATTCTACTTTCTTTCTCTCAATGGCTGCACTTCTTAAACCACTTCTTATTCTGATAACAAGCTTTTTGCTTTTGAAACAATTTGCCTTACCCCAAGAGGAAAACCAGTTCATCTTCAATGGTTTTAATGGAGCCAATCTGCATCTAAATGGGATTGCTAAGATCCATCCCAATGGTCTTTTGGAGCTAACCAACACTTCAAAGAGACTAATTGGTCGTGCTTTCTTCCCAATTCCTTTCAACTTCAACAAATCTTCATCCAATTCCCTTTCATTTTCAACCCACTTTGTTTTTGCCATGGTTCCAGAAATAACTAATCTTAGTGCCCACGGCATTGCATTCGCTATCTCACCTACCATGGACCTCTCAGGGGCTATAGCAAGCCAGTACTTTGGACTTGTTAATTCTTCAACCAATGGTCTTTCTTCCAACCATTTGTTTGCTGTAGAGCTAGACACAATTCAAAGCCTTGATGTTGGAGATATGGTTGGTGGCCATGTTGGCGTAGATGTAAATGACTTGAGATCCTTGGAATCAGCTTCACCAAAATACTTTGTGGAAGATGAAGGTAAGAATAAAAGCTTGGACCTCTTGAGTGGAAATCCAATGCAGCTATGGATAGATTATGTTGAAGCAGAGAAGGTGGTCAATGTAACAATTGCTCCTTTGGAAAGCAATAAGCCTAGCCGGCCTCTTTTATCCACAAGCATTGATCTTTCTACTGTTTTCTTGGATTCCATGTATGTTGGTTTCTCTTCATCAACTGGTGAATTGGCTAGTCACCACTATATTCTCGGCTGGAGCTTCAATAAAACAGGGAAAGCACAGAGCCTTGACTTATCAAAGCTTCCTTCACTTCCACCACAGAAAAAATCTAAGTCAGAAGCTGATTTAGGAATCATCATCCCTTCAGTAACAGTCACTACTTTGCTTGTAGCAATCTCTGCTGGTGTATATGTCACACGTAGAAAGAAATATGAAGAACTACGCGAAGATTGGGAAAAAGAGTATGGTCCTCAAAGATTCTCTTATAAGGATCTCTATAAAGCAACCAAAGGTTTTAAAGAAAAAAGAGCTACTAGGAACTGGGGGTTTTGGAAGTGTTTACAAAGGAGTATTACCTTCTTCAAATGAACCAGTTGCAGTCAAGAGGATCTCCCATGATTCAAAGCAAGGGATGAAGGAATTTGTGGCTGAAATTGCCAGCATGGGAAGGTTAAGGCATAGGAATTTGGTGCAGCTCCTAGGCTACTGCCGGCGTAAAGGAGAACTTCTATTGGTCTATGACTATATGCCTAATGGAAGTCTAGACAAGTTCCTATTCAGCAATTCTACTCCAAACCTCAGTTGGTTTCACAGATTTCGGATTCTTAAAGGAGTTGCATCTGCACTGCTTTACCTTCATGAAGAGTGGGAGCAACTTGTGATTCACAGAGATGTAAAATCTAGCAACATTCTATTGGATGCTAACTTTAATGGAAGGTTAGGAGACTTTGGTCTTGCCAGATTATATGATCATGGCACAAATCCTAAAACTACTCGCGTGGTTGGGACTTTAGGATATATTGCGCCAGAGCTAGCCAGGACTGGGAAGGCCACTACCAGCACTGATGTGTTTGCCTTTGGAATTTTCATGCTTGAAATAGCAAGTGGAAGGAAACCTCTAGATCCACAACTAGAGGCTGAAGAGACAATTTTGGCTGATTGGGTACTTGAATTATGGAAAGCAGGAACTATTCTTGATGCAAGTGATGCTAGATTGGAAGGCAATTATGTGGAACAGGAAATGGAGTTGGTTCTGAAACTAGGCGTTCTTTGTACAAGTCCCCTGGTAGCAAATAGGCCTAGTACAAGGCTGCTCGTTCAATATTTGGATGGAAATATTACCTTGCCTGAGTCATTGGATGGTGCTAGAATTGATTCAATGACATTTAGACACAAAACATCTACAGATTGTGTTGTGTCACTCCCTACATCATATGGTGAAATTTCTGATTCAGCCAATTCCTTCTCTAGCTCTATATCAATCCTCAGCAGTGGTCGTTGAATCAGAAATATATACGCTTCATCTACATGGTTTAAGAAGTTGGGTACTGCTTAAATGCAAGAAAAGCAAGCTGAACATTAGCAATGGAGAAGAGGAAGTGGAAGCAGAGGAATTTTTTAATTTGGGCTTCACATATCATTAGTTCTAGTTACTATGCTATAATAATAAGGTTATAAAATAGCAGAGGGTTTTTTCCTAGTTGTTGCCTATGGGGTCAAATTTTTCACACGACGGGCAAACTTTTTTATGCGAGTAAAAGGAGCAAGAACAGAAACTGGACTTCTTTTTATTTTCTTGCTGGCTTTTTCCTCCATCATTTTCCTCTTTCCCCATGTTCCATTCCGATCGAAAAAATCTTCTAATTGCATATAGGTAGCAGTGCCTTTATTGATTAGTTGAAGATATTTTTTCTACATTTGCTTTCTTTTCCACCAATTCATTAAATTTTTCCGGATTTATATACAATTATCATTTGACCATTCTCCCAAGTATTATTTTTTTTGGGTACAAATTCTCCCAAGTATTATCGATGCGTTGCTCATTGCCTGTAATTCATCAAAACTCAAATGATATTTCTTCTCTGTTTCAAGTCAAAAGAGTAATTATGAGATTGAATTGAGTGTCAAAGGATATGATTACAAAGTCCATTATTAATTTGTAGTATTACAAAAAGAAATGACAATTGAGGCACGTGGATAATGCATGCAATTTTTTCTTCTAAAACTTGGACTTTTGTGGTCAGAATTATTAGATTTACAATTAGAACAATAACATGGCCGCTAAACCCAACTGATACAAAAGTGAAATGTTGTGTTATTAAGCTTCAAAGTATAAACAGGTTGACTTGCAATAAACCATAAAAATTGAAAAAAAAAAACCAACAAGGTTCGATCAAGTGGTAAACGACTTCTTCCAGCTTAACAGGTCTTAGATTCGAGACCTTGCGTACGCAGCTGTCCCTGTTGGGAGACTCACCCACCATAACCAGATGCGCAACGCGGGTCGGATCCGGATTAGTCGGAACAAAGCCTGTATTCCGGATAGGATAAAAAAATAAAAATAAAAATTGAAAAAAAATTCTCCTTATGTTTCCATTTATACTGTTTCCAAAACTATCCTCGGTTAGAAAACAGGTTGATTCGAATGAATACCGGCTGCAGGCTGCTCCATTTCTTCCCACCTAACCCATGGGATCAAAATTCGAAATCTTGTTTGCCAATATTATAGCAAGTCCTGTAAATTAAAGATTAGACTAATCAAGTCCTCTAATTCAAAGAAGATGTGCTCCTCACAAGAAAATTCTCCATTTACCAAAACTGCAAAAAATGTGAAAAAGCAATGTAAATTCAAGACACAGTGAGGGCGCAGCTTTCTTCAAGTATGTTGGAATGGATTATTATTACTAGCTATTAGCTAATACTATATATATATATGGTTCATACCAAGCTTTTTGGAAGGAAACAGAAACATGAAAGAAGTGAAGACTGAAACAAGCCGCCTTCATATGCACAAATATTGGCTCTTCAAGCATGCTAAGGGCATTAGTCCACATTTTTTTATTATTATTGATAACCATATTTTAATGATTTTAAAGATTGTTTTCGAATAAATTATACTGATGTTTAATAAGAAAATAAAAAAGAAAGAAAAAAGGACCATATGTCACAATACTGGTTTATCTAAAATAGTGTACATATAGTAAGGATGTTTTTGGCTGCGTTGAAAAGATGCATTTTCTTAGTACTATTATTATATTTGAAACTTATTAATCAATTTGAAATTAATTACAAACAATAGTATTTCGTGTAAATTAAGATATTGTTGCATGATTCAGGCATTGAAGAATAAGCCCAAAGTAAAACAGATATCATAATATCATGCAATAATTTTTAAAATAATGAAAAGGGTAATTATAGATCATCTAAGTTGACTTCCTTACACAGACATATCAAAATATCTGAATCATGACTCTAAATGGGAAAAGCGTAATTATTTTTTTTGGGTACATGGAAAAGCGTAATTATTAATGCATATAGAATTTTGCATATAGTTTTGGATTCCATGACTGTAAAACCAATTATGAAGCATGGATGAGTCGAATTAAAATCCTCTCCCCTAATTTTTTGTGTCTCATTATGCTCCATCCACCAAATTATGTCACGTGTCCCTAGTATTATATCTTGCTTGTTTTCGAATTTTAACAAATGGTAAAAATCTCAATTAAAAGCAGGTTTAACCCCAAATTAACAACAAATAATTATATATAAGGGTTAGTTCTAAATTTTAATACATTCTTCATAGGGTTTTAGAATTAAAATATAAAATTTAATTTAACTAGACAAACAAGAAATAACATTATTATTTGGTGGATGGGACACCGTGGGGCACAAAAAATAGGGGGAGAGGATTTTTATCCGGATGAGTCAGGTGAGTTCAAAGAGTAGAGAATGGGTAATTTGATAATCTGCCCTTCTAGAAATGTTGAATCAAACTTAATTAGTATAATAATATTATCACTTAAAACCACATATGAAATTTCCTTGTAATGCACCAAAAACATTGAATTCCCCATTATGCGAATGAGGAGACTTCTGAGAGTCAACGGCAGGCCTAGTCCATGCTATGCTTGTAGAATAGCAAGGTGTATTTGCAATCTCCACAAAAAGTTAGAACAATCAATTAACAATCATGCCCGAGGAAATTGCATGTATGCTTACTCGCCAATGGTTGGACTTTTGGAAAATCAGCAGAATTTCTTACTAATATTAAAACAGGGTGAAGATTGCAGAAATGATAATTTAAGTAGTCTTTTATGTCACCTTGATCTCCAGGTGTGCAACTGACAGAATCTTGAAATTGAATTTATGCTCACCTAATATGAAACTTTGATCACAAGAAAGCATATATATATCATTGGATTAAACAAGTTCATCCACTGCATAAAGAATTCAATTAGTAATTTTAAACCTCACGTGCTTATCAAGAATTGATTATTTAATTAACCAGCAATTGAACCACAAGCTAAGCATAATCAAAATTAAGCAGTTCATTGTTGACCTTAATTTGGGTTTTGGTGAACATAACCTTAGTCCCAAGGGCTTAACTAGGACAATTTCAATCTTTTCATTGACTACTGAAATTGAAGTATTCCTCTTTTTGAGAACTTGGCCTTTTCTGCGGATTTTTTAAAATTAGGACAATTCAAATGATTTATAATATATGGTCGCCAGAGAAATTGATGAAGTGGTGGATCATATAAGTTTTGTAGTTTTCTCTAATCACAAAGGGAAGACTTTTCATTCTTTTCAGAAATGGTTGCTACTTTTACATCATTCCATTTTTGGTTGTTTTCCTTCCTGGCTATGACATTCCTGGCCAGGGCTCAAGATCCTGTTGAGTTCATCTACAACAGCTTCCATGGTGCTAATTTGCAACTAGATGGGGATGCCAAAATCCATAAGAATGGTCTATTGCAGCTCACAAACACTGCACAATTTATTACAGGTCATGCTTTCTATCCATTTCCAATAGAATTCAATGCTTCTTCCCCAGGGTCAGTTCCATCTCTTTCATTCTCCACGAATTTTGTAATTGCCATGGCTCCTGAGTTCAAAAATACTAAAACTAGTGGTCATGGTATTACCTTTGTCATCTCCCCATCTATGAATTTCAGCCATGCTTTTTCACGCGACTATCTAGGACTCTTCAATACTAAAAACGATGGCAGTTCTTCAAATCACATCTTTGCAGTTGAGTTTGATACCGTCCTCAGTCTTGATTTTAATGATATAGACGATAATCATGTTGGAATTGATGTGAATGGCTTGACATCTAAAAAATCTGCAACAGCAGAATATTTTTCTAATGAACAACAGAAGAATAAAAGGTTGAAGCTCATGAGTGGAGATCCAATACAGGTTTGGATAGATTACAATGATGGATTAAAACTGGTCAATGTAACATTGGCACCAAAGAAAAGCCAGAAACCTTACCACCCTCTCTTGTCCACTTCGATCGATCTCTCTGGTGTTCTAAATGACACTATGTATGTTGGTTTCTCTGCAGCAACAGGTACAATTTCATGTAACCATTATATTCTGGGATGGAGCTTTAATAGAAGTGGACAAGCACAAAGTCTTGACATCTCAAAGCTTCCGAGACTTCCCAAAGTTGCCAGAAGATTAAAGCCAGAGCATTTGACTATGATCATAGCAGCAATCCTTTTGATTGTGGTAATCACTGCAGCAGTATATCTTTACAGGAGGAAGAAATATGAAGAAGTAAAGGAAGACTGGGAAAAGGAGTATGGAACTCATCGATTCTCTTTCAAGACTCTCTACAAAGCAACCAAAGGTTTTAAAGACAAGCAACTCCTTGGATCTGGTGGCTTTGGAAAAGTGTATAAAGGCCTACTTCCTTCAAATGAACAAATTGCAGTCAAGAAAGTATCCCATGAATCAGATCAAGGGATGAAGGAATTTGTCTCCGAGATTTTTAGCATGGGAAGATTAAGGCATAGGAACTTGGTTCGGCTTCTTGGGTATTGCAGGCGAAAGAAGGAGCTGCTTTTGGTTTATGATTACATGCCAAATGGGAGCCTTGATAAATTCCTATTCGAAGATGACCATCCAAACCTCAATTGGCCTCAAAGATATCATATCATCAAAGGGGTCGCAACTGCTCTTCTTTATCTCCATGAGGAATGGGAACAAGTTGTTCTCCACAGGGATATCAAAGCAAGCAATGTTCTTTTAGATTCCAGACTAAATGGAAGGCTAGGAGATTTCGGCCTTGCCAGGTTGTATGATCATGATGCCGGTCCACAAACGACGCGTCTAGTAGGGACTCTAGGATATCTTGATCCTGAAGTAACCAGAACAGGTATGGCTACTAAAACTGCAGATATGTTTTCTTTCGGGGCATTTCTGCTAGAGGTGGCTTGCGGGAGAAGGCCTATAGAGACTAATGTACCCGCAGAAGAGATATTTGTAGTTGAGTTGGTGAGCAGATGCTGGCAAATAGGTGCTATTCTTGATGCTAGTGATCCAAGATTACAAGGTAATTATGTGGTAGAGGAGATGGAGAAAGTATTGAAACTAGGGCTACTTTGTTCCAACCCCAGACCAGATGAAAGACCTACCATTAAGGAAGTGGTGCAGTATCTCGATGGCAATGCTAGTTTGCCTGATTTACTACTTGACAGTAATCTTGGGAATATACGAATACCACATTCGATCCTTGAAATTGGCAGCAGCAGCACTGAAGGTAACGCATCAACAACAAACAACTTGGCATCTGATTTTATAACTTCGTTTGCCTCATCAGCTGGGAAGGTTTCTTTGAATTCCTGGTCAAGTGTGAATTCAGTTCTCCATGTGGGTCGCTGAAGCATCGGTTTTCCTTGCCAGGCTTTACATTGCTTATAACAGACAAGGCCATACTTGAGGAGAAAATGCAAATGTTGTAAATACTCATGTTTATAACTTGTTCCTTCGTTTTGAATTTCATACAACTGATTTTTTCCTCAACTTTCTGTAAGTAATCTGATCTTTCTGGGTTTATTACTATATTATCAATTTTGTTTCTACAACTATAAGTTGCTGAAATTTTTCATAGTTAGTTTTTTTCAGTTGAATATCTAACAAAAGATTTTTGATTGTTCGGACAAGGTGAACAAATTTGCTGAAACACATTCCACTTCTCAAATTCTCGATTTAAGGACAGTAAACAAGGATCAATTTTATCCACTTCCAAAAATTCCAACCTTTATTAGAAGGCTTATAAATTTCTTGAATTTGGTATTCAATGCTTGCGGCTAACCTTTTTTGGGTCAACTCTTCGTTTTAGAAATGGTTTACTATTTCTAACCCTCAAGAATTGCCATTACCTACATAAGATTGAAATAAATATTATTCTACATTAAAATATAAATAATTTTAGTCAGAAAAAAAAAATTAATGATATGAAAGGTACACGCATCTTTTGAAGTTAATTTAACTTTGTCCAAAAACTAAAAGTTAATCTACCTAAGGTCTTTTCCTCTTTATTAATTGCCAATCTACCATATTGGCTTAACTAAGGTGTCCTTTGATTTTTACGATTTAATAAGTTAATATCTACGAAATTGTTTTAAGGAAGTTAATTAGTAGGACAAATCACAAAACACAAAATTAGTATATTTTTTTATTTCAAAAAAGTTGCTGTCCTCCTGTCCTTATCTTAGTTTACTCTTAACTGCCGGGTTTTGTCATTTGTTACAAGGTTAGCTTTCAGAGATTAGAAGTCAAAATTTTGCAACTACGTATCATAGAATTAGAAGAGTTTTATTCCATCCATTATTTAAACTTTTTTCCACCAAATAAGATTGAATATTGGGTTCGGTTACAGGCCTGATGAACTCTAGTTCCCTGTTTTCCTTTAATAATTGATTAGTCATGGTTGTTGTAATAATCATCTTGATTGAAGCATTTTTTTTTTTTTGTCCTGGTGAAAGTTTAGCAGCTGTTGTTTATATAAATGGCCACCAAGTTTAAGTACTGAAATTTTAGGTTTGGTTGTTGCATACTGACATCTTTTATTACAAACAGCTAAGAAGGTTGTCCTGATTGGAGTTACAAACTAATTAAATTGTGGGTCAATTTCATGTTCTTCATTTCTTAATTTATGGAATCAAATTTATGTTCATAGTTTGAAAATGGTAACAAGACATAGTTACTTTGTCAGAAATATTGACTGACTTTGTCTTTGAAAGACTTGAGAACAAAATTCTCCAAACCCCCATGACTCTCTAAGAAAAATGCATGTTCAGACCAAGAACTTCCAATACCCAGAGTTGCCATTTTCATTTTCCTCCTGTTTTCAATGGCTAGAATTAGTAGATTATTACTCCATATTCTGGTTACTCAGGCTACAATTTGTTTCCTTGCCTTGGTAACGAGCAAAACCAGTTTATCTACCATGGGTTTAATGGAGCCAATCTGCATCTCAATGGGATTGCCAAAATCCACCCAAATGGCCTTTTGGAGTTAACAAACAGTTCATATCAGCAAATTGGACGTGCTTTCTTTCGTTTGCCTGTCAAGTTCAATAAATCATCAACCAATAACTCTGATTCTCTGTCATTTTCTACCAGCTTTGTCTTTGCCATGGTCCCTGAGTTTCCCAAGCTTGGTGGTCATGGCCTTGCCTTCACTGTGTCACCATCTGTGGAGTTCAAGGGAGCTGTAGCAAGCCAGTATCTTGGTCTTTTCAACACTTCAACCAATAGTCTCTCAACCAACCATGTCCTTGCAATAGAGCTGATACAATTAAAAGCCCTGAGTTTGAAGATATTGATGCCAACCATGTTGGGATTGATACCAACAACTTGCGGTCGACTGTTTCAGCTTCAGCAACTTACTATTCAGAGCAGGAATGGAAAAATAAGACCGTTGAGCTTATAAGTGGAAAGCCAATTCAGGTATGGATAGATTATGATGAAAGAAAAATGCTACTTCAAATTAGAGTAGCTCCTCTTAGAATCAACAAACCAAGGCTGGCTCTTTTGTCAGCAAAGCTTGATGTTTCTGAGGTATTCCTGGAATCCATGTTTGTTGGTTTCTCTGCATCGACCGGAGCAATGTCAAGTAATCAGTACATTCTCGGATGGAGCTTCAATAAAAGTGGGCAGGCAGAGAGCCTTGATTACTCCAAGCTTCCTTCTCTACCGCCTCGTAGACAACCTGGGAAGAAACTAGATTTGAGGATCATGGTTCCATTGGTAATTATTAGCGTTATGGTTATAATATTCATTGTGGCAGCATATCAGACATGGAGGAAGAAATATGAAGAAATAAGAGAAGATTGGGAACAGGAATATGGTCCTCAGAGGATATCTTATAGAGAACTTTACAAAGCAACAAAAGGTTTCAAATAAAGAGAACTCCTAGGAGTTGGTGGTTTTGGAGGGGTTTACAAGGGTGTATTGCCTTCTTCCAATGTACAAGTTGCAGTCAAAAGAGTCTCCCACAATTCAAAACAAGGGATGAAAGAATTTGTAGCTGAAATTGCTAGCATGGGAAGACTAAGGCATAGGAACTTGGTGCAGCTCTTGGGCTATTGCAGGAGAAAAGGAGAAATGCTCTTGGTTTATGATTTTATGCCAAATGGAAGTCTTGACAAGTTCTTGTTTAGCAATGAAGAACAAAACCTTAATTGGGTTCAAAGGTTTCAAATCCTTAAAGGAGTAGCATCGGCACTTCTTTACCTTCACGAAGAATGGGATCAAGTAGTGATTCACAGAGATATAAAAGCTAGCAATATATTACTAGATGCTCATCTTAATGGAAGATTAGGAGATTTCGGTCTGGCTAAACTCTATGACCATGGAGCCAATCCTCAAACCACTCTTGTGGTTGGTACTGTGGGATACATTGCACCAGAGCTGGCTAGAACTGGCAAGTCCACAACCAGCTCTGATGTGTTTGCTTTTGGAAACTTAATGTTGGAAATAACCTGTGGAAGGAGGCCTTTAGAACCCGAAAGATCACCCGAGGAGATCATTTTGGTTGATTGGGTTCTTGAGCAGTGGAAATCTGGTATGATTCTTCAGACAGTTGACCCGAGATTGGAAGCAGGTAACTATGTGGTGACAGAAACAGAATTGGTATTGAAATTAGGTCTGCTGTGTGCACATCCTACACCAGCAAGTAGGCCTAGCATGAGGAAAGTAGTGCAATATTTGGATGGAAATGCCACCTTGCCAGAGATGCTGCTTCATGGTGCCCTTAATAGTATTATAATTACAGTTCCTGATCAAACATCTGTGAATGATCCTGCATCATTTGACAACATTTCTGCAAATTCTATATCTAGTTCAACTGATTCCATTCTTAGCTGTGGGCGCTGAATTTGTTAAGTTTCATTCAAGGTTCAAATATTGTTAAAATGCAGTCAGGCTAGCTTAAGACTATCAATATGCAACAAACTGCAAGCAGAGAGTGGTGATGGTGAGAGGAGGCTGAGAAATATGAATGCCAAGATGTATATTCCTTTTGCTGCAGGTTATCATTACAATGTAATTAATCTAGTAATTTGCATAGGTTTGGTTGCCTCATTACATTTTCTGAAATTGAAAAATCCATCTTCATATTTCGAATTTCCGGGTTTTCATTTTTTCCAAAAGACCTAGAAGGACCCTTGGCCTGTCATTGATGAAAGGGACAATGACCAAAGACCTCATACCAGTCATAAATGTTATTAGTCTTTTATGATAACAATGTAAAATGAAGAAATCGTACAAGCTCTTGTTGAAGCCTTAGATGCTAGGACCATGTTGGAATTAAACAAATGTTACGATCATCCCTTTTAATAAGTGTTCACACCACTTGAACTTGTTAGGCGACTTTTCTGGATAAAACCGTGAGATCCATTAGATCAGAATCCAATGGATCAAAGTGGACAATACTTCACAAGTTGGCGTGGACTTAGCATAGCACTTAATATTACACATATTAAGTATTAGTAACTAGGGGTGAGCATTAGGCAGGTAAAACCGCCCGAAACCTCTAGCGGTCTTATGCGGTTAAGTCAAACCGCAATTTAGGCGGTTTGAACCGTCAAAGATAGAAGAAGTAAATGGTTGGGGTCAGGTTTGGGAATTCCAAAACCGTAAACGACCCGAACCGAGTACTATTTATGAATATATATATTTAAATATATATTATATACTAGTAAAAGCACGTGCGTTGCACGTATTTTAAATATATTTTTACTATATTTAATATATTTTAGATTGATATATTAAATTACTAACAACTAAAGATTAAAACTGATGTTTAATATTAAAATTGGTGTTTTATATATTTCAGATCAAGGTTTTTGAAATTTAGACTTATATAATATAAAGATAAAGATACATGTTTACCCTTAAGTGAATAAAAAAAATTTAAAACTAAAAAGGTTTTTTTAGATACTTATATTTTTACCCTATTGCAAATTTTTCTTTTTTTTAAAAAAAAAAAAGAAAGAAATCTTTACTTTATTAACATTTGACATATAAGAGACTTCTTTATCTAAGTTGTTTAGGGTATTTTAGTTTTTAGATATTAAGAGATTGAAGAAAACATAATTAATTAATTTAAATGAAATAAAAATACATGTTTACATAAGAATTAAAATTATAATATAAATATAATAAATATCAAATTAATTTTTAATATAATATGAAAAATTAAGTTTTATAAATCATATAAAATAAAAAAAATACAAATCCAAATGAAATAAGTATATAATAAATAGTATGTGCTTAATAGTCTATGAAAAAAAAAAGTTCTCATTCTAATCTTTCTCAACTTTAATCTTTTTGTTGATAGCATTGCCATTTTGTAAGTTCACCAAAGTTTGTTTTCGTCATCAAGTGTGACCAATGAAAAGTCATCTCTTTCAATATATTTATTTTAGATGTAATATAATTAAGTGTTGTCAATAAATATATTTCTTTGTAAAATTTTAAGTTTTGGTTATTTGTAATTTGTGTTTTCTTATTATATTTACTAATCTATTAACCTTACATTCTCAATAATTTTGGTTATCAAATTTCTTATTTATGTTTACTAAAATTGCTTTTGTAAACAAAGATTATACCAATTTTTTTTATCTAAGGTTACAAAAAAAAATCTTTAACGACTATAAAAAAGGTTTAATACCATCAACTGATTCAATAATCTTACATTTTTAGTTGAGGCAAAACCTATTGGAGGGTGGCATAAACGCGTCGTTATAGTTAACGGACGCTGACGAGACGTCGTTAACTCATTTAAACAGATATTTTTATTATTAAAAAAAAGTAATTTATGAAATTGAATTAAAAATTGGAAAATAAAAAACGAAAAAAAAATGACTTCAAAACCTGAAATTGGATTACGTTGGAGGAAGGTTTTGCCCTCATCTGTAAAACCCGAAAACGTTTTACCCTTATTTGCTATTCCCTTACAATTTAATACATAAACCCTAATCCTCAAATTAATCGATGAACAAAGCCTAAATTTCTAGAATCCATCGCAAACCCATAAACCATTCCTACAAATAATTTCAGAAACCCAATACTCAAAACCAACATAACAAAATGAATCAAAAACAGAAAACCCAATCATAAATCAATAAATTGAAAGATTAGAATGGGTTTTGACCGGAACATAGTGATGGATGTATTTTTTGCCTGTAACAAAAATGAGGAGCTTGTCGCCGCCTATCTTTTGGATCACATGCACGAATTTGAGGAGTAATCATCATGGACTTTGATTCTTCGCTATTGCTCCCCTCGTTTTCTTCCTCTCCTGTCTGGTTTTCTTTCTCTCCCGTCTGGCCTTTTCCATGTTGGGTGAAGTTGTTTTTGCTGCTAAATATCTTATCCCAACTTTCTTCTTGTCATGTGTAGTTTTTGGATCAGAAAGCCAAGTTTCATCTTAATTGATGCGAAAAATGAAGATAGAATTTTCATTCCTTAAATTTTTCCAGGTGATGGATCGACAAAAGAAGAGAAGATGAAGAGATAGAATTTTTGTTTTCAACAGCAGAAGAAAAATGAAGGAAGAAAAAAACCTAACACCCAACTTTTTATACAGAATGAAAACGTTGTGTTTTCATTTAGGGAATTTTTTTTTAATTTCAGTTTAAATGAAAATAATAAAATTTAAATTAATTTAATTTTGAAATTAATATGCCACCTGTCAATTTTTTATGCATTAACGCGCCGCACAAATGCGTGAAACACACTTCCCGTCCAATTAGACGGCTTGCCCCTATTTGACGCGATTTCGGAACGTTTTGCTTCAAATCGACCAAATTAGAAGGTTCTGCCCTAAATTAGGCCGAGATTGAAACATTTTGCCCTTAATTGAGCAATTAGCCAATTTCTTATTTATAGTAAAAAAAAACAATTGGAGCCTGTAAATACATACAAAAGCATCATTTAATTTGACAAAATTCCAAGCATGGCTAAATTCTTTTTTTTTTTTAATTTCAATCAAATAAATCATTTCCTTCCAAAATAGTTTTGATTGTCATAATTTCATCAAGCATGTCTCTCCCGAATCTTGTTGGTGGTATTGTCTATTTATTTATTCAAGGTTCCAGCAATCTATGCCTCTAATTCCTAAACTTAAATCACATGCTCAGCTCAAAACAAAGGAAAAAAAAGGAAAGAAATTTAGTGGTACCACTAAAAGATTTTGCAATGATGAATCGTGTGAAATTAATGGGCAATTGAAGGTCAAACAATTATTGTTTTTAACTTCTTGGAAATTGATTTTAGAAAAAAGAGAGAAGAAATACCTATAGACATCGGCCTTAAAAGTTGGTGGGAAGATTAAATAAAATCTTAAAACTAAAAAGTGTTGGATTTTCTTTCAATTCCCTTTCAATCTCTTAAATCAAAATTTACTCTCTATTAAACTTTTGTATTAACAGACATGAGCAGCGACTTAGTTTGTTGTGTAGCACATCTTCAAGTTTAGTGGCTTCACCCACTAAAACCATGAAGTCTTCTTTTTTTTTTTCTCTTCTCCGATAATTAAATTAAAAAATGATTGGAGAATTGAAGAAGATCAAAGGAAGTGAAATTGGATAAAAAAAACAAACTTTGCAGAATAGTTTAAAGAAAAAACAATGTTTTGATTTGGTTAGAATTAAAACCATGGAACTTAAAATACTTCGAATTATTGAAAAAAAAATTAGTAAATACTCAACTTCCATATAGTCAAGATTTCTTGGCTTTTACTTTCTTAATTTTTCTTTTTTTGGCCGAAGGTTTTGCCTCTTTGTTAATATGTGTCAATGTGTACACTAAAACAATATAAATGTAAATGTGTTAATATTATGGGTTTATATATGATACACCGGCGGTGGAGTTTAGCAGACTGCACAAGCGGGTCTTGAAGGGTGACATGTGTCCCCTAGGGACTAGATTGAAATGTTTAAAATTTAATTAATTCAGAAAATGGACATGTGTCAACTCCACAACCCGTTTGTGGAGTCCAAAATTTACACCGCCGGTGTATCAAATAATTACCCTAATATTATTGCACCCCAAAAAGTAAATCCTGTCAAACATATATGCATGGAGGAATTGTTGAGTTAAATAATAGTGTTCGTAAACCCTTTTTCGTACTGGCCAAAAAAAAAAAAAAACCCCGGCAAACATGTAGTTCTTGGGTAATGGGTACCGTATTATTAGTTTATCGTTTGAACCAAATAATATTTCGATTTTCCTTGGTTTTTTAATTCTTTAGAAATTTTAATTATTGAAATTTGCTTTGAGATTTCAAGCGAAATATATAAGTTTCGACTCCATTTGTTTAAAAATTAAAAAAAAAAAACACACACACACACACATATATATATATATACTAATACTAAATATTATTTGAAAGACCCAGCGAATTTATCAAAGGCCCCTTTTGAGGATCGATGAGGAGGCTCTATTTTAACTTTTTTTGTCTTTTTCTGTCTTTTCTCACTTGTCAAATTACTAAGAAGACCCTAGGTTAGTTTCTAGCCAGTTCTTACCCTTGAGCCCTTTTTGGTAATTATCCTTTCCTTTGACATAAATGTTATAATAAATCCTATCTCCATTATCTATACTTTTGCTAATGAATGTTAGAATTGTAACCTCTCTTCAGGCCTTTCATGTCCATATGAAGAAGAGAGTAAATTTAGTTTTTGTTTAAGTGCTACACACTTTAGAGGAGGGAACAAAATTGAAGCTATTGCACCTGTCCATGTGCAAACTAATATTTACTATTTATTGCTAACTTTAGGGTATATGCTTAATGTTAATAGTATAGCCTTTTAAAGATGCGACACATTTAAAATCATAGTACTTTTGAACTTTCCTACGCATCAAACAATTTAATTCGAACAGAAAATTGTTTAAATAAGTAGATTTCTGAACGCCCGACGTGCCAGCGCGGGCCGATCCACTTGTAATTAATTAATTAAATGAAATAAAAATACATGTTTACTCTTTTAAGAAAGGGTTAATATACAATACACCGTCAGTGGAGTTTAGCAGACTACACAAGCGGGTCTTGAAGGGTGACATGTGTCCCTAGGGAATAGATTGAAATATTTAAAATTTAATTAATTCAGAAAATGGACATGTGTCAACTCCACAACCCGCTTGTGGAGTCCAAAATTTACACCGCCGGTGTATCAAATAATTACCCTTAAAGAAATACTAAACTTTTGAAATTAAAAAAGTTTATTTTAGATATTTTAGATCAAGGTTTTTAAAGTTTAGACTTATCTATACTATATATAAAAGTACGAGTTTTGTAAAACTTTTGAAACGCCTATTGTACCCTTATTTAATTTTTGAAACGTCTATTATATCCTTATTTGTCTAACATATTTCTAAAAACTGCCATTATACAATTATTTTTTAATTTTGTTAATTTGCATTTAATTAAATCTACGAAATATATATTAAATCTAATATCTTTATAACTATTTTAATTTTACCATTTTACTATTTTACACTTATAATTTTACTCAACTAAAAACTCTATTTTTATTTAATTAAATCTAATATCCTTATACCTATTTTATTTTTACCATATTACTAATTTAATTAAAAAGCTTAGATATATTAGAATTTTTAAAATATATGTCTTAAATGACATTATTTAAATTTTACAGTTTTTTGTTAGAAATAAACTTTTACAGTTATTCTACTTAAAACTCTATTTTTATTTAATTAAATTCAATATTTTTATAAATATTTTATTTTTACCATTTTAATTTTAAAAAATTGGAGACTTTTTGATAGTTCTGGATCCATTTCAATTTTATAATATAAACTCATAAAAGTATTATTATCAAGTTTAAAATTTAAAATAAGTTGCCTAATCATTAATTATTTATCATTTTTTAAACTAATTAAATTAAAAATGTATTGAAAATTTAATTATTATGATTGATCTTTTTTCTATTTTGAAGTGTGTATTGGTAGTTTTTAATGTATAATTGGAATAACATGCAATTATTTTCTTTGACTTATAAGGTTAGAGGAGTCAATCGGGCGAGTTGGTTTAGCAAATTTAATCATAATAGGTAAAATTATAACAATGATATAAATTTTATTGAATAAATGATAATTTAGAATGGTTGAAATTATAACAATGTGGAGATTTTATTGAACAAAACATAAATTTAGTTTATAATATTCTTGGGTCATTCAGGTTAACTTCTCAGGTCATTTAGGTTACAAGTTTGTCAGGTCTGAATAGGATGGGTTCATATCATTTACTTTTTCTGGTCAAATCGGGTTCGATCTGTTGGGGTGGTTATCAAGTTTGGATTAGGTTTTGGCCACTTTACTTATATTTAATTTCAATTATTATTTTAATTTTTTTTATAATTTAAACATAATTGGTCACGTGCAACACACGTGGAAGTAAGAACTAATATAATATAAAGATATAATAATATTAGATATATATAATTATATATATAATAATATATATAATTATTAAACGGTCTAAACCGCCTAAACTGTATAACCGACCACATAACCGCCAAAACAGTTTAGACGGTTTCAAAAATTAAATGATCGGTTGATGATTCCGAAAAATGATTGTCGATTTGTTGTCGATTTTGAAAATCGTAAAACAGAAATTAAACTGAACCGATCGCTGCTCACCCCTACTTGTAACTTTGGAGATCCAACCATCATCATTCCTATTTCCTATTCTCTACCAAGTTGGGTCGGGCCGGGTTAAAGCCCAAAATTGGAAACAAAGTGGGTCCACTTGTGGTGGTTATGAGGTGGGGTTGTTGCTGAGCTGGCAAGGATTTAGGACAAAAAGACAAAAAAGACAAGGATCTAGGGAGGTAAAAGACAAAAAGAAAAAAAAAAAAAACTGAAAATTTCACGCTCTATGAGATTTGCTCTGAGGAGGATCAATACAGCAGCAATTTAACACGCGAAATGTGTAAAGTAGAAAGAGACAAGTTTTCAAAAATGAAAAAAAGAAAAACCCCTCATAAAGGATATATTTGAAGTTCATTTAACTAATTTGACTAATTTTTAATATCCTTGTATTTGGTCTAGAGAGATCAGATACGCACATACTATATGCAAATAATATAGAGTACCAATATTTTATTCATGTAGAGCTTCTAAGAAGAATTTACGGGACCACACACACATATATACGACTATCTTTTTTGTTAATAAATATACAACTATCAACTATGAGACTATGAGTATACCCCAAATTAGTTGGGGTGACTAGGGGTGTAATCGGTTTGAGTCAAGCCGAGTAGTGAGCTACTCAAGTTCTAGTTCGACTGAAAATTGTAGCTCGAAAAATCCAAAACAAATTGATTGACAATAATCTTGTCTAGCAATCAAAGCTTTTTCATGCATTTTGAAACTATAAATATATCATGAAAGTCAAAAAGAAATCACCAATTTAATACAGATGAAAGAAGCCCGTCACATATTCAAAAATTCCTAGAGATATATACATCCATGAGTGGGGAATAGAGAAGGGAGAGCCATTGACAGAGCTTATTTCTGGTTTTGGAGAAACAGCCATGGGCGGTAAAGGGTTGAAAAATCGATAATATTTTTTGGCCATTCTTCCACTCTGTGTAATAGCAATGACTACAAATTGAAAGGGCAAAAAGAAAAAAGAGGAAGAAAGGAAGGGGGCTTATGGATGGAAGGCAGTAGATTTTAAAAGCTCGAAAGAAGAAAACGAAGAGGGGATATTGGGTGGGGGTGGTGGATCAAAAATTGAAAGAAGGAGAAGGGGTAATGGGTTGGGCGGCGGACCTAGCTTGAAAGAATGAAGAGATATTAGGCTTTTAGACTTTTTGACTAAAATACATTATTGTACATATTACCAGAACTTCATATTCTATTGAACTAAGCCTATTTTAGTAATTGTATAATAAAATTATATATAATATAAGAAAGCTCGATAAGGCTCGACGAGCCTTCGAGTCAAGTAGTATACTACCCGAGCTCGGCTCGATTAGATATTCGAGTTACCCGGGCTCGAGCTACCCGAGCTCGAGCTCAGCTTGACAATGACCAAGCCGAATTCGAATTTTCTTCGAGTCGAGCTCGAGTAACTTGTGAATAGTCCTGTATCACTTACACCCCTATACTTGACAATAATTCTACCACAAGTGCCCTAAATTCTATGGATATAAGCAGATATGTGCCAATACAAAAAAAAAAAAAAAAAAATCACCCAGGGTATTATGGAAATTTCAACATTAGGTTAGATTAAGAGGGTATTATTAGTAGAAAAATATTATTAATGACTCGCTCGGCTTGATAATGACTGAGCCGAATTCGAATTTTCTTGAATCAAGCTCGAGTAGCTTGCGAATAGTCCTGTATCACTTACACCCTTAGGCCTGACAATAATTCTACCATAAGTGCTCCAAATTCTATGGATATAAGCATATATGTGCCAATACAAAAAAATCACCAAAGGTATTATGGAAATTTCAACAATAGGTTAGACTTAGAGGGTATTATTAGTAGAAAAATACTATTAATGACTCGCTGGATACATGAGACACAGGAGTAATAGTATAAAATTAGAAAATATTTTTACGTCCCAAAACATTAGAGGAGAGCAAAGTTCGGTTCAAACCGAACAAACCGACCAATTTCGGTTTTGGCAGTGCGATTTTTCGGTTTAATCGGTTGTTTCGGTTCGGTGGTGTCGGGTGATAGGTAATTCGGTCGGTTGTCGGTTTTGAAAATTTTCCTATGAAACCAAACCGAAACCGACCTAATTATATATATTTATTTTTATTTTTATTATTATTATATATATATGAAATAAAATATAGTTTTAGTTTATAATTATATTTATATATATGATTATTACTTTATTAGTTATAATAAACTAATAATCTACCTTATTATAACTAATATATATGATTAAACATTAATCTAATTTTAATGCAAAAAAAAAAAACTAATAATCTAACCTATTATAATAAACCAAAAACCGACCAAAAACCGATAAACCAAACTCATCGGTTTCATTGAGGTTTCAGTCGATTGTCAGTTTTGCACATTCCATAACTAAAACCGAAAAAACCGACAAAAAAAAATCGAAACCGACCGAAATTGAACCGTGCACACCCCTACAAAACATGATCCATCATAAGCATATGAGAATTGAGAAGTCTTTTTTTATTATTGAATTATGATTATATTATTACTCCTGAAATTATTATTTAGCCCTTAACATCACGTGACTCGTTCTCTATCACTATCACTATCACTTAAAACCCACCCCTTCTTCTTCCTCAGTACACCTCCAACTTCAACTTCCTCCATCCCATCACCTCTAAGGTAGGAACCAGAAAACCCTTAAAAAACTCCAGCACCAAGAGATGGTCCGTTGTGCATCAGGTGCGGCCAGCATCTTCCTTTCGAACCTCCTCAAACCAAGAATTCCGCATGTGGAAAATATCCCTTGTCCGCCTTACCCAAAGGCAAAGCTATGCTCTTTGATCATCACCCTGAAGACGTGCCCAAGGAGACTTCATTCTGGGACGTTATGTTCAAAAGAATGAGCTAGTTTCTTGTGATTACTGGCACTATTGCCACCGTATCCACCGGTACGGCGTTTATCTATGTCATAGGTAAAGATTATAGACAGACCAAATCAGTTTGGAAGGCGCTTCGGAATGTTTGCTCTTTCCTGCAACCCTACACCAGCAATGCAGAAATATTTCAGAAACTTTCACTAAAGGTTTATCCCTTCCCAGACGTTGAAGACAAGAACCAAAAAAATGAAACAGAGGTTGTCCAGAAACTTTCGATGAACGTACCTACCAAAGAAGGTATAAAAAAGAAGGCTGAGAAAGATAGTGGACAGAAGAACGAGGAGAAGGCTGAGAAAGATGGGAGAAAGAAGAACGAGAAGAAGGCAGAGTAGATCAGATATGCTTTTTATATTTTAGTATAATATATCTAATATTTTATATTTTTATTGCTGAACACAATTTTGAAATACTCTTGATGGTCTCTTAAAGATTGCATCTGGGTTTTGATTTGATTTGGTTTTTATGGATTGGTTCGATTAAATTCCTGTTTAATTTTCAATGCAATTGATGACTTAGTTCACCATCTCTGACTCACGCTTAAAAATTTCTCTTAAATTGGAGTATATAGTATGTGGTTGGCTGTTTTTTATTTTTGATTTGGGCATTTTTGTTTTGTTTTGATGATATTGTGACTAGTTTCTGGAATATGGAATTCACGAATTTGTCTAAAATGAGAGAGAATGCATTTAGGAGTAAAACTTACTTACATTTAAAGAATTTATAACTATCTTTTTATAAACATAAATACTAGTATCCAACGATTCAGATTCGCACCATGTGAATAGTTCAAACTGTGCCACTCAAATATAATTTAATTTTTAACATTACTTATTATTAAGATATTTTATATGTAATTTCCAAATAGTCAACTAAAATGATGCCAAGATTTAAAACAAAACATATGATTTTAAGTTACTTTTAAAAGAAATTATATATTCTTGCATCTTAAAATTATAAAAGTAGATAAAAAAAATATTGACATCTCTTCACTTAAGGCTTAATGTATCTTTTCGTCCATGAATTTTCCGTAAACGGCCAAAAAAAACCCTAAACTTCATTTTGAACCAATCACACCCGAACTCTCAAATTTGATTAAATAAACCCTTATATGGATGGTACCCTAATGAAGCCATCAAAAAATCCCATGTCATAAAAATACTACATCAAAAAATGTATTTTTTCAAAAAAGGTAAAAATTAAACAAAAGTTTGGAGTCTTTTTTTTTGTTTTTTTGTGAGTTTGAAAATTCAAAGGTGGTGATGGAGAGATCTTACCAGTAGTGGAGAAATTACCGGAGGAAGAGCCGGAGTTAATGTCTTTCTTATTCCAATTACCTTTACGGGAAAACATTGGAGTCTTTGCATCTGGTTCTGAATTATTATTCACTTAATTTATCAATATACTCAGAAACCTTAGATTGCTTATATGACAAAGCAGTTATGAGTTTTAAACCTTATTTATAGGGTTGAGTGTTATCATCAAAGAATCTTAGTAGGCTTCTATCATTTCATTAATGTGAAGCCCAAATCCATGAAACTATTGTCCAATTTGCTATTCTTACTCATTCTTTTCAGTGATTCACCATGTCTCTTAATTAATTTGCTCATATAAGATGCAAGAAGCAAGGAGGCTGAATCATATAAAGCAACACAGTCAATCATGAACCAAAATCTAGCTTTGTGGCATTACTATGCAAATAGTTTTTTTAGGGTTATTTTTACTTGAATAAAAATTCATTTTGGAGACATTATATTATTATTATTCATACAAGTTTCTCACTTGTAGTCCATCTAGTATTGTCAGGCTGACATGGTAATAGTTCCAGCAACAACTGGGCAAATGGGTGTATTGCCTGGGATCTTATTGAAGTCTATATATTGTGAACTAAAAGACCTTGACAATTGAATGTTCTATACATAGTTGGTTATTTTATTAATTTTCAGTCGAATTGCCTGAGAAATGTCAAGCGCCTAAGAAGAATTTGCAGTTTCTTAATGAACATACATATATATTGACGATTAGATTAGCTTCAAAATGCTCTACCTATATCTTATTCCAAGGAAGACATCGGCGATCGGCCTAATTTATAAATAATATTATAAAATTCATGGCTCAGAAGACACGACTTCTTGGACCCAATGGAATAACATAGTTGGGCTGACTTTCCAATCCATACCACTTGGGCTAGAAATCAAACCCAATTTTGTGATGGAGTTGGGCTAAATATGCAATTTCTTTTTTTTTATCCCAGATTTAGGCTTAACTTGTTCCCGGGACATATATAAAAATTAGGGAAAATTTCAAAAAGGGGTGGTCTATTAAGAATTTTTATTAATTGGTACAATACGGATAAATAATTATTATTAAGTAATTTTACAAAATTTGTAAGGACATTTGCAATTACCATTATAACCTTATTGAATAAAAAGAAAAGCAATTACATGATTGGGGTTTTTTTTTAATGCTATTGAAAAAGCCCCTTTTTTTCCGGAATTGAACAACCCCTTTTTTAATTTACTTCATTCTTCCTTGTATTTAGATATTTCAACCTTCATTTTTTATTTATATATTAACCGTATTTAATTTCCCCAACTTGTTGTAACCCTTGCTTAAGAAACCAGATTGCATGTATTTATTTATATATGAACTCTAGGTTCAAATTTCAATGAAAATTTTTGACAAGAATCCAATTAGTTATGGCTAATTACTCAAATAAGGGCGTAACGTTTGTCAAAATGATCAAATAAGGGTCCAATTTTTAAATTTGGCCAAATAAGGATCTTACGTTATTGAAAATGCTCAAATAAGGACCCGATCTTTTAATTTGGCCAAATAGGGGCCTAACGTTATCGAAAATGCTCAAATAAGGGTCTTGCGTCAGTTTGGATGACACGTGAGAATTTTCGATGCCAGAACTCTTATTTGAGCATTTTCGATAACGTTAGACCCTTATTTGGCCAAATTAAAAGATTGGATTTTTATTTGAGCATTTTGGCAAACATTAGGCCCTTATTTGGTCAAATTAAAAAATCAGATCCTTATTTGAGCATTTTGGCAAACATTAAGCCCTTATTTGAGCAGTTAGTTATCAGTTATAGAGTGAGATGAAAATTATAACGAAAGGGAATCCCATTAGATTTATATGCAAAACCTGGAGAAATTATTAGGTGGACCGGGTCCACCACGTCATCCGTGGTTCCGACCAATAAGATTTTGACAAGTCAGATTCCTTCCTAAAATTTAGGCACGAATTTAGCACCAGGTTTTAGCCCCTAATTTCACCAGATGAGATTTACAGGGTAAGTCCCTAAATTTAGGACATTAATTGGCTAGGGTTTTAGAAATTGTAGGAAAAAATCCGACTTGTCAAAATCTTATTGGTCGGGACCACGGATGACGTGGTGAACCCGGTCCACCTAATAATTTCTCCAAAACCTGAGTGTCGTGACTACTATCTCATAAATTTTCTGGTCTTTTTTAACCAAGAATACAAAAACCCTAAAACATTAAAATTAAATTAGAAATATTTTTAAAAAGCAAACCCTATTACAACAAAGGATGAAAAATTCTGGAGCCCATCTTCAATAACAATTTCTTCTTTATAAATCGAGGAGGATTTCAAATTGTGACCTTGTGATTGTCTCCATATAGTAAGAGCCAAAATGCCGATGGAAAAAAAGAGGGAAAATTTTAAAATAGGGTGGTCTACTAGGATTATTTATTAGTTGGTACAATGAAAATTATATAATTATTATTAAGTAAATTATACTTTACAAAATTTGTAAAAAAAATATGTCAATTACCCATTGATGAGTTGATGTGAATGGTTTGATATCCATTCAATCCGCAACAGCAACGTATTTTTCCAATGAAGAACAGAAGAATATAAGCTTGAAATTTGAATTTCATCAGTGGAGATGCAATACAGGTTTGGGCATATACTATTTTGCATTGACATAATATTATTTCTCTTTGAAGCTTCAAACACATGGTTTGATTTTATCATATAATATGATAGAGTTGAAATTTCCTAAAGCAGCAAGGACTGGTAGCTTTTATTTCAAATCTGCTGTTTTTGTCTTAAAAAGAGCTGGGTTAATTGAATCAAAAGTTTGACATAAGCCATAATATTACAAGACAATTAGGGGGTGTTTGGTTAGGATCACCGGTCCCCCAGATTACTAGTGATCTAAAATCACCAGTGATGCAAGATCACCGGTAATCAAAGATTACATGGGTTTATAGTGGTAATCCAGATCACCCTTCACCCTTAGAAGGGTGATCTGGGGGTAATCCGGATTATCACATCAAACCAAAAAGTATAATCAAACGGGGTGATCTAAGATCAGCTGCCAAGATCACCACATGTGATCAAAGATCACCCCCAACCAAACGCTCCCTTAAAGTGTTGTTGATATAATGGGCCATAAAATGAAGAAATAAAAAAAAAAAAAACTTTGCATATCAGGTGACAAATTTTTCTACAAATAGATAAAAGCATGACTTGGTTTCCAATTCTGGAAAACACGCGCGTATCAGGTTGAGAGTTGTTCAAATCAAAAGAAAAAACAAACAAACAAACAGTAAGGGCTGCTATATTGTTCTGAAACATAACTCGCCAAGCAATCAACATTAACATGTTTGGTCAATGCAAATTTCCTTGAATATGATGTTTGATGATGACAACATCGAATTGCAAAGTTGATACTATATATAATATATTGCATTAAACATTGAACTACTGGCATAATGCATAGATAATTTCAAAAGTAATTTAAAACTCACATGATTATAAGAACCCATATTTCTTAATTAACTAGCAATTGAACCACAAGCTATGCATAATCAAAAGCAGTTCATAATTGAACTTCGGGTTTTGGTGAATATAACCGTAGTGATCCCAAGGGCAATCAAACTAGGACAATTTCAACCAGCTTCTATATTATTACAATCGTTCTGTTCATTGTCTATTAAGACCAAAGTCATTGAATGATTATTTCTTCTTTTCAAGAACTTGACTTTTCTTCAGATTATAGATACTGACATGCATTGACCACTTCAAATTAGGACAATTCAGATTATATATATGGTAGATGTAAGTTATGTGGTTTTCAATTAGCACAAAGTGTAGACTGTTCATTCTAATTTTCAGAAATGGTTGCTGCTTTGACATCATTCCATTTTTGGTGGTTTTCCTGCCTGGCTGTGATTTCCCTGGCCAGGGCTCAAGATCCTACTGATGACTTCATCTACAACGGCTTCGATGGTGCTAATTTGCACCTTGATGGGAATGCCAGAATCCTTTCGAATGGTCTATTGCAGCTCACCAACACTTCAGATCAACTTAAAGGCCATGCCTTCTACCCATCTCCAATAAAATTCAATGCTTCTTCCCCAGGTTCAGTTCATTCCCTTTCATTCTCCACGAATTTTGTACTTGCCATGGTTCCTGAGTTGAAAGATACTAGTGGTCATGGTATTACCTTTGTCATCTCCCCATCTATGAATTTCAGCCATGCTCTTGCAAGCGACTATTTAGGACTCTTCAATCCAGAAAACGACGGGAATTCTTCAAATCACATCTTGCAGTTGAGTTTGATACTGTTTTCAGTTCTGCAGTATCCAATGATATAGATAATAATCATGTTGGAATTGATTTGAATGGCTTGACATCGAACCAATCTGCTACAGCAGAATATTTTTCTAATGAACAACAGAAGAATATAAGCTTGAAGTTCATCAATGGAGATCCAATACAGGTTTGGGTGGACTACAATGATGGATTAAAAGTAGTCAATGTAACATTGGCACCAATGAAAAGCCAGAAACCTCACCACCCTCTCTTGTCCACTTCGATCGATCTCTCTGGTGTTCTACTTGACACTATGTATGTTGGTTTCTCTGCAGCAACAGGTGCAATTGCAAGTAACCATTATATTCTGGGATGGAGCTTTAATACAAGTGGACAAGCACAAAGCCTTGACATCTCAAAGCTTCCGACACTTCCCGACGCTGGCAGGAGTTTAAAGCCAGAGCATTTAGCTATGATCATAGCAGTAATCCTTTTGTTGGTAGTAATTACTGGGGCAGCATACCTTTACAGGAAGAAGCTGTATGAAGAAGTAAAGGAAGACTGGGAAAAGCAGTATGGAACCCAAAGATTCTCTTACAGGACTCTCTACATAACAACCAAAGGTTTTAAAGACAAGCAACTTCTTGGATCTGGTGGCTTTGGAAAAGTGTATAAAGGCACACTTCCTTCAAATGAACAAATTGCAGTCAAGAAAGTATCCCATAATTCAGATCAAGGGATGAAGGAATTTGTCTCCGAGATTGTTAGCATGGGAAGGCTAAGGCATAGGAACTTGGTTCGGCTTCTTGGGTATTGCAGGCGAAAGAAAGAACTGCTTTTGGTTTATGATTACATGCCAAATGGGAGCCTTGATAAATTCCTCTTCAAAGATGACCATCCAGACCTTAATTGGCCTCAAAGATATCATATCATTAAAGGGGTCGCAACTGCTCTTCTTTATCTCCATGAAGAATGGGAACAAGTTGTTCTCCACAGGGATATCAAAGCAAGCAATGTTCTTCTAGATTCCAGACTAAATGGACGGCTGGGAGATTTCGGCCTTGCCAGATTGTATGATCATGATGCCGGTCCACAAACTACGGGTCTAGTAGGGACTATAGGATATCTAGATCCTGAAGTAACCAGAACAGGTATGGCTACTAAAACTTCAGATATGTTTGCCTTTGGAGTATTTCTACTAGAGGTGGCCAGCGGGAGAAGGCCTATACAGACTAACGTACCCGCTGAAGAGATATTTGTAGTTGACTTGGTGAGCAAGTGCTGGCAAAGAGGTGCTATTCTCGATGCTAGTGATCCTAAATTACAAGGTAATTATGAGGTAGAGGAGATGGAGAAAGTATTGAAACTAGGCCTGCTTTGTTGCAACCCTAGGCCGGATGAAAGACCTACCATTAAGGAAGTGGTGCAGTATCTTGATGGAAATGCCAATTTCCCTGATTCAGCACTTGACAATAGTCCTGAAGATGCACGAATACAACCTACGATCCTCGAAATTGAAAGTTTACCACCTTGCAGCAGCAACAACACAGAAACTAACTTGGCGTCTGATTTTATAATTTCGTCTGCCTCATCAGTTGGGAAGGTTTCTTTTAATTCCTGGTCGAGTACGGATACAGTTCCCCATATAGGTCGCTGAAGCATCAGTTTTTTTTTTTTTTTCTGTCAAGCTTCACGTTGCTGATTAAATTGTTGACAGAGAAGGCTTATTGGTAGGTTCAGATTGGAGAACTAAATTATATGGTTATAACTTGTTCACTTTATTTTGAATTATATGTAGAGATTATTTTTTAGTCCACATTCTGTAAAGCCATCTGATCTTTCTGGGCTAATTACTATCGATTCTGTTGCTATAACATTTTGCTGAATGTTTCAAAACGAGTCTCTTGACAAAATATTGTTCGGACAAGGTAAACAAAATTACAGACAGACCTTCAACTTCTCAACTTCTTGATTTGAGGGCAGTAAAGATCAAACACATCAGAAACCAAACAATATCAGATCAATCTTCCATTTTACCAATTAATTCCATGTCATCTTATTAATTCAGGTTGTTAATTTCAAGCAAAGGCAGATGGACATGAACATGATGTTTTGAATTGACAGAATATTTCTTCTTTGAAACTTCAAGCACATGGCTTGATTTTGTTATATGATAGTGTTGAAATCTCCAGAGCCTCCAAGACCATCAGCCTTTTTTTTTCTTTTTTTTTTCCAGCTCTTTCGTCTTAAATATCTAGGTTTACTGAATCAGAAGTTTGACATAATACTTAAGTCATAAAAATTGTAATTTGTTGAATCAAGTTACCAGACAATTAAAGAGTTGTTGACATAATGAGCCATAAAATGTAGAGATAAGGCATGATTTCTACCACACCCTACATTGTATAAAAACTGCCTCGCATTTGAGCTGACAAATTCTTGCACTAATAGGTAAAAACTAAACTTTGTCTCAATCCTAGAAAAATGCGTATGACATTGAAACATAACTAATACTCCTATAATTCTAACGAAACAAATGCACTAATAATTACCAAGTCTGAAGGGAGAAAATTCTCAGGACACTTCAAATTTTCAAATAAATGGCATTTCTAGAAAGCACACCTTAGCAGTTCGAGTTTTGACGCCATTTGTAGTCCTGACTTCCAACATATTGATCCAAACCATCTGGAAAACTGGGAATGGATGTGAACAGCCTGAAATATATGCTGCAGCTGCTAATGAAGAAGGGAAAGTTCTTTGACATAATGCAAGCACTTGAACTCAATATACAGTCAAAAGTTCTCAAATTATTGTAGCTAATGCAAGAAATAAGTCAAAAAAAGATCAGGAATTCTAAATTTTATTTTTATAGCAACAACACAAATAGTATTTTGTTGGGTGTTTTTCAGATGGAATACATTACGCTGCTTGTAGTAGCATCTTAGGTCCCTTATTTGCTGGCTTTTCAAGTATATACAATATACAACTCCATTTACAAGTCATAAGAAAGGTTCATCGAAGTAGTAGTCTCACAAATCACATAGTAAGGTTATTAACAGAGAACGGTCTGATTGCTGTACTGAGAAACAACTTTGTTGACTCATGGTTACTTATTCAGTCTTCACTGAGATTGTGATGAACTTTCACTTCAAGATCTTGGATTCTATTTCTTCCAAGCTCAGACCTTTTGTCTCAGGAACGTAGAGTATCACAAACAAAAGTGATAACAGAGCAATAGCGCCAAAAAGAAGGAAAAGGTTTTCTGCTCCTAGCAATTCCTGCAGTGTCAGCATATATTGGCTCGGATCACAACAGTCTAGTGAAATTAAAAGCATGCAAAATGATAACAAAGCAACTCTGAAAGAGGTACGCTATTGGGAAATGAATGAGTACCTTTAATGGTGAGAATGCAAAGGTAACAATAGCATTTGAACCGAAGTTAGTGAGAACTGCAAGACTAATCCCTTTCCCCCTTGTGCGTAGTGGGAAAATCTCAGACACCATTAGCCAACTGATGGGCCCAAATGATATCTTAAACATCATTTACAGGGGAAAATGTCAGATTATAGTAAACCATGGTCTTGCAGAAAATGAAAGCACATGAATAAATATTAGCACACTATCTTTTTTTTAGGGAACAGTTTTTCAGTTTCTACCTTGAAGCTTTATAGTTATTTTAATATGTGAATTTATAGGAGTAAAAAGAAACAAACATAAATCTTCTGATCCTAGAAGGTGTCCCAGTTGTACGGGTCAGTGCCACCAATACCAACAACCAAAAGAGAAAATTTACCTGGTAGCAACCAACATAGAGAAGTAGAGCAGCCACAGCGACTAAAGGGAATCCTCCAAGAAATTTGTAATAAGCAGAAAGCAGAAACAGTGAAAGAGCCTGCAGCGGAATGAGTTCAGAAAGGCAAATAAAAATTTCCATAGTTATCTTGGCACACTAACATACCAAGGCCAAAACTGTTAAACAGAGGACAATAGTTTACGTACAATCCCACCAACACCTCCAATCAACAAAGGTCTTCTACCAAGATCATCAACTTTTGCAACAGCTATCCAAGTCATTAGTAACTACAGCAAAGGCATATTCAAAACAGTACCTAATCAGCAGATGAAAGAAGAAAACATTATAAACCCTGATTCAAAAGTTAACAATATCTAGTAAGAGTTACCTTAAACAAACCTACTACGACAGAAAGGCGGGTAGCATCGGCAGCCGCAGAGAATCCAGCACTCTTGAGAAACAATTTTAGAAAAGCTATTACACAGTTTGAATAATTGACATCCCATAATATGTTCCACTTCAAAAGAACTGATAAAATAAAGAATGTTTTCACTTATTAGTACCTGTAGAATCGGACCGGCATAATACAGAACACTTGGTTGGCCAGTTATCTGTCATAATCAGGTTGTGAATAAGCCATTAACATAAGATTCTGAATTTTTAATCTTCCCTCCTCATGTTTTTTAGCAACAAATAGGAAAATAAATTTATGAACAAATAAATAGTATGGACCAGCAAGGAAAAGGTTACCTGTTGAAAAAGGACTAAACCTCCACCAATTATGAATGCTTTCAAATTTGGACCTTGAAAAACCTCCAAGATATTTCCTTCAGATTCCTGATCCATATAGGCAGACTTCACTGTGATTAGGGTATCTTCTATTTGTTTCTCAGATGCTTCATCACCTGGAGCCCGACCCCTTAGTTTGCTTAGGGCAAGGATGGCCTTCTCTTTGTATTCTTCTAAAGCTCCTTTACCTTGAACCGCTCTAAGCAGTAACCACCGCGGTGATGGTGGGAGACTCCACATGCCCAGTCCCATAAGTAATGCAATTGGAGCACTACATCCATACATGTACCGCCACCCTCCAACTGCATCAATTTGGAAGCTTCCAACAAAATATCCCAACTACAGAGGAATCCACACTCAGCTCAGCTCGTTTATGAAGATATAAAGTACATGATTATGCAACATCTTTTAGAAACCTACCAAAATGCCCATAACTATAAATAGTTCCTTTAGAGATATTAGTGTACCGCGTATCTGAGATGGGCAAGTTTCTGCTATATAGAGGGGTGCCCCATGCATGGCCTGTCAAATGGCATATATGCAAGATGTTACATGTAAGTACATTATTATAAGTCTATCAGAAATAGCAGCATTTAGTTTTCTGAAACTCACTAATCCAATACCCAGGCCATAGAGTAGCCGTCCTACTAAGAGAACACTAAGGCCAGGAGCATAAGCAGTCAGCACACCACCAAGTACATATAATAGAGAAGCAATGATGAGTTCCCTCCTCCTTCCTTCAGACGTGAATAGAAAATATAGGTTATGACTTAAGGAAGGGAGATGCATATATGATGAAGAAGTTGAACAAAGGAGTACCAAGGAAATCTGCAATTGGATAGACAGCAAGGGAACCAAGAAGAGCCCCATAAAGGGAGCCACTGACCTGCACTCAAACCAAAATTACCATTGATTATTGACAGAAAAAGGTTGAAAATGTTCATAAATGGTACATTAGTTGTTTCAAGTATAACTATATAACCAAGAAATCATGCATACCACGAGACCAAGCTGAACAGCTGAAAGGTTGAACCAAGTAGTGCCACTAAGCTCAGGTGACTGACATTATCAACATAATATATTAGATAACAAATTAAGAATCTTTTAAAGTAGTAAATGCTGCTGAAAACCAAAGTTAATCTGATAAAACTATGAGAAAAACAGTAGTCTCTTGAATCACCTGCAAAGAGATGGTAGCACCAGATGTGGCACCAATGTCATACCCAAATAACAACCCTCCCAGAGCTGGGAACAAAAATCTGATTGCAAAGTCAAAATAAAGTCAACTCATTTAATGTATAGGTTAAAGGAGACTTTTCATTAATACTAGCCTCAACCATTCCTTTCAAATTTCAATAATCAACTATAACCCTTCACCAATTCAAAAATTAAATTCATAAAACACCAGCAATTCCTCACAAAAAAAAAAGGAAAAAAAATACCCATTGAAGTGAAATGTCGAAGCACACACACATAAAAGAGAAGAAACCAAGAGAAAAACGTACGGTAAAATCACTGAGGACCAAGAAAAGGGCTCTTGGGAATCCGAGTCGGGTAAAAGTGATTCCGCTTCATCCCCTGAAGAATAATCACTCTGAGCAGCAACCTACAAAAGCAACCCAAAAATTAAGTTCCCCTGATTTCAAAAACCCAAAACTCCAAACAAAATAATAGTTTCTGATACTTTACCTGCGATCTGGGTTTCTGCCTAGAAAAGAGTGATGAACTTGAGAAAATGTCAATCTTGGCATAATCTTTGGATTGAAAGGGAAAAGGCTTTGGAGAAAGTCTAGGCTTATTAATATTGAAGGAACATAAAGTGAAAGGGAATCGCTTCTTCGGTTGATGGTGTGAGTATGAGAGTTCCAAGTTCAGCAGAGGCTGAGCAGTGGCACTGCAAGCCATTGCAAGAGAATTATAGAGAACAAAATGAAAATAGTAGAAAGAAAATCCGACGGTTGGTAGGTAATATTTCCCGCTTTTATCTTCTTTCTGTTCTTTTCTTTTTCTTTTGATTTAATGTTTTTGTTTTTATTTTATTCGTTTTCATGTGACACATGTGATTCTATTCTATTCCTTATTTTCTTGATATTTCGGTTTACAACTTGGGTATTTTGATTTCAGCCATATATATCTCCAAAAAAATATAATGATAATATATCCACAACGCCCAAACAAATAATTGAAGTTTGTATTGGTTCAACATCAACTAAAAAGACAGGCCATACCCATATTTTGAGTCTTTGACAAAGCAATAAAAGTGTTTTAGATTTTTTTTAAAAAAAAAAAAAAGTTTAGGACCAGGGTGGTTATCTCATCTCCAAGGTCAGGGCAAACCGTCGACTTAATTTGGGATTTATGGATCCATTGGACTTTCACCTGCGGGCCTTTTCGGAAGATACAAGAAGAGTTTAAATCTTAACCACTAGTGCCAACTCCCATCGGCAGTGTTTTAGATTTTGATTTTAACTTTTAACTCAGTATATATATTAAGTTTTGAGTTTTCACCCATAATTCATGACTTTCCAAGGCAACCTGAAACTGTAACGTAAAAAAAAAAGTGGCACTTGTTTAAGAAATAAAGAGAAAACAAGTTTTTTTTGTTTCTTTTTGCCGACTAAAAATGGAATTTCTACTATTTAAGCAAAATAATAATGATCCGTTTGACAATGGAGGTTAAAAAAACTAAAAAGTGTTATGTAAAAAAGGAATGCAAGCCACTCAAAAAAGGAAAAAAGAGGGTATGATGAGAGTAATTTTCAGTAAATGACCGTTGGGCCATAACTGTCATTCAAAAACGTCCTTTCCAGCAACCTGTTTTACGCCCTATTAACTCTTAACCGACCCCATATTTCCCGGCTTCCGAGACAAGGTCGTTGATTGACCATGCCCTCCCCTTTCCCCTTCATAACCATTTCTCTTTCTGTTTCTCTATATTTTCCACCCTTTTCCCTTTCCTTTTATTTATAATATCTCTGCAATTGCCATGCTTCATGTTTGAATATTTGATCATCATTCATTCATATATTCACAGCAATACTTGGCCTGTTGAGAATTGAGATAGATAGAAAAGAGAAAAGGGGGGAATTCATTTTCTTTTTTCTTTTTTTTTCGGGGGCAAGTTTCCAGAGGCATTTGCACTTGCAATTCAACAATATCAATGGAGATGGAGGGAATTAGTGACGACAACATATTTGAGAAACAACGAGTTATGGCGACGACCAAAACCAAAGTCGGGAAGCCACCCACCAGGCTGCAGAAGGTTGCTCCCACATCTCTTAAGCTTAATCAGATAAACGGAGGCGTTTTGGGGACCGGTTCTGCAGCTGCGATTCCCTTGCTATCGCCGCTAATTTTATCACCCAAAACGACATTTCAAGAAACTGAAGATTTCGTGTTTCCGTCACCATTCCCGACACCTGCAGTCTCAGCACCATTCCCGACACCCGTTGGTTGGAAACATCCAGCTTCTCCAGGAATAGAGGCTTCAACTTTGTACTCTCTGTTTCAAGCCAAATGTCTTGTTGTCAATGATCCAAAGTGATGATGTTTTTCTTCTGCCATCACATGGTAGTTACTAATCACGATTCACTTTGTGTTTAAGCTAGAATCTGCCAGTTTTGTTCATGTAATTGTTAGTGTCTGTGTCTTTGTCGGTTGGAATGTTCCTCTATGGTCGATACCGGTGCCTTGTGTTTCATTTTCTTGTAATGCGCTTCTTGAATCTTGGGTTCCCAGACTTTGCCATTACCCTTGTATTCTACAATTTGCTTTGTAAGAAAGTGTTTCTAAGTTTCAAGTAACCATCTCAATTCTCAAACATGGGACTTCATCTATAATTCCTCTCCCAGTTATTGATTTCAGAAAAATGACTACAGAATACTAATAAGAGTTCAGCTAATGGTTTTGGATTTGGTAGCTCTTGTTAAATGGAAACCAACCAAACAAGAAGCAAATGGCAAGTCTATCATGCTTATGTAGTTTAAGTATATAATTCTAGACAATATCAAAATGACAAGTTAGAATTAATCACGTGTGGTCTGTTTTGAAACCAAGAAACAAAAGAAAGGATACAACTAACAAACAATGGGATTTTGTAAATGGACCGAAATGTCTTAAGTATATAGTAGTATAAATGAAATTACATATTCCATCGCAGAAATGTTTAAAAAGGAAAAATTTTCATGAAGCATCTCAAGTAGCCATCCAGTCTCTAAGGCGAAAAAAAAGCTCTTCCTTATGTACAAATAGGACAACCATCCAACCCAAGTCTTAAAGGAAGCTATTAAAAATAAAGCATCTTATGCCCTTCCATCAACCTTTCACTCTAATAATGACTAAAAGAAAAAAAATTACGAAGCACCAAATAACACTCCTGGATTTGCTCTTCTGAAGCATATGGCCAATGACCTTTCTCGAAACAAAATCAGAAGTCAAATTCTCCGGTTGCCTGCAAAAAATAATAATAGTTTTCAGCAATAAACTTGAACTAACAAAAAAAAAAAAAACTTGAATTAAGGACAGTGAGATTGATAAATAAAGATTGAAAGAGTAAAAATATGCCACATACTATTGAATGACAAGCATACCTTGTTAAAGAGAATGTCTTTGTTATTTATATGCATGATTCCATCCTTCAGTGTGCATTTCCATCGGCTCTTGGTACGAGTCACCTACAGACAAAATCATATGGTCATTGTTAACTGTCTACATTAATGAGGGTACCAAAACTTGTATAATGCAAATATTACTGAATTAGTTATGGAGTTGTATGTTTCGAAGAACAGCAAAACAACCTTGTCAAATTGAGCCAACACTAGATGCGCTGTGTTCATATCCTCTCCTTGGTCAACATCATCCAGATCATCATCGTCATCTTCATTCAATGGTTCATCGTCATCATCATCTCCTGTGTCATTTTGGGGAACAGGGGCAGGAGTGGCTGCCTGAAGGTCTGGCAAGGAACCAAGAAAAGCAATTCAAGCACCAAAAAAAAGGTTCTCAGATGTGTGTGTGTGTGAGAGAGAGAGAGAAGGGTTTGTGTGTGTGTGTGTGTGTGTGTGTGTGTGCGTGCGTGTTGGGGGAAAGGGGGATGCCATCCTCAGTTCATCCATCAGAGTAAATTTACCATTAGGAGCCGGTGTGTTTACTACATTGTAGTCTTCATTGACAACTCCTTGATAATTGTATATCTTCAAGGTGAGGGAAGAAAATAAAAAGGCAAAAGTTCATCAGATAGTAAATCTCCAATGATATACACAAGAAATAAAGAGAAAAAGTCCACACGAAACAGATCACATGAATTTCATCCGAAAATTGCAATATGATACTTACATTAGGAGTAGAAAGCATATCATCATATGGATCAGGAATCGGTCCATCTTGTTGAGGAATCTTTGAAGATGACGTAACTGAGGGTGCTTCAATCTTGATTTTTTCAGTGGTTGCCGAGTCACATCTATCCAGAACATTATCACCCTTACTTCCCTGAGAGTTCAGAACCATATGAGTGAAAAAAAGGTGTATAAAGTGTAAATGCATGATGGATCACAAACTCAAATATTCCAACAACGACTCGGTATAAAAGTAACCTCTCGTTTCTATTAGAATAGAAAATTTACTGATAAATATTCATCAAATTATAGCTCAGAGCTTAAACTCAGTCCTATATAAGATAAATAAACAAAAAGAGAAAAGAACATGGGATAGGAAACAGCTTGTCAGAAGCAGATCAAACCATAATGTAGCAAAGAATTTAGGGCTAACAAATTTACAAATGCTCACACTGATAATTTCTCTCTTAAACAAACATACACCCAAAAGGGCAACTTGCAAGAGTTCATTATTAGTCATAACGTTGACACAAAAAATGAATATGAAGACACGATAATTTTATTATATTGGACCAGCAATTTCACGGGTGAGTGGTAATTTTATTATATTGGACCAGCAATTTCACGGGTGAGTGGAGTTAAGAGCTAAGCAACCTCATCTTATCACACTAGTGACAACTGCATGTCTTACACTGTCTGCCAACACATTAAACCTTTAAGAAAATTCTGTGTTAGCTCAAAACAAGACTCAACAAGACATCCTTTTTAACTTTTGAGAATATTCTTTCCTGATTGAAGAAACAGTTATAAACAGCTAATCTAAAACCTTAAACAAACCATAATAGCTCTCATGTAATCCAGAGAACTTTCAAGAAGACCTTGATCTGTGACAAGCACTAACTATAAGGACATAATAAACCAATCACTTCTTTATCTTCATGTGCATTGAAGAAACCAGACCTACCAAATGCCAGAAACCTAATATATTGGCCAAAAGGAAGCATGAAGCCTTCAGACAGGTGGACAATTATGACCACAAATAAATTAGCTTATTGTTACAATTCTCATTTAATGTTATCACATTAGCCATATACAACAAATAGATCATTATTCCATGTCAGGCATTTATCACGTGATGTTAACTTGATGAGCAGAATGCCTCTCACGGGCATAAAACCCTTGGAAAATGATCATGGGCAATGGATGTTGGGTCTTACAATGTGTGTGATGCCAGAAAATGCTATTTTCTTATCTGAAACCAATGGCTTGAATTACTGTGATACAGATCAAGAATCACTATAATGTTCGGGCAAAGATATGCAAATCCGTGATCCACATACAAATGGAGATAGATAGAATTGAGATCTACCAGAGCCACATACTTCTACAGAAGATATCTAACGAGGATCTAACCAGAACGTATAATAAAATGACAATGTAATACACTGTCACCAAATACTAGGGCAACCAACCTCTAGATTTGTGACTTCAGATGTAACATCTCCAGCTCCATCTTGTTGGGGTATATAACCACTATTGTGATATTGTGTAGCAAAATCCTCACGCTTTCGCTTTCCAGCAGACATCATAAAGAAGTCCTGCAATTTTCCCTTATATTAAAGTTAATAACCAATTTAAGATGCAGCAGTTAGTTTTGACGTGGGAACAAGGATTACTGAAGGAAATATTCCCCATCATTTCATTTTAAACCTTTGGGTTGTAAAACCTTTCCCCACGAAACATGAGATCTCCTCCAACCAAAAAACAAACATACATCAATATGCAGTAGTAATATTGCTCATAACAGGAGTACCTGGGTCAGAGGTTGATTTGATGTTCCTCTGTCCCCCTCTTCCCGCCCTTCTACATAAGCTACAAGACAGTAGCATTTGTTATTAACAACCATAGTGGTGTTAGAACTTAGCACTAATTGCTCTTTTAATACTAACCAACATTAACATCAACACTCAGTGGGGTCCTTTGATTGGGCCAGGGAGAAGGAGATTGCTGCTGGAGAGAGAGAAAAAAAAGATATATCACTAATAAATCCAAAAAAAGCCACGAAGCTCTTTCTTTCCCTGTCTTTGGATAGTTAAAAATTTTATCTACTATCATAAGAGCATTGCTTACCGGATAAGGGCTTGGCCTGGCACCTTTCACATCAGTATTGCCACCACTATTATCATTTACAGGAGTAGGGTAGTCACTGCTTCCAGTAGGGATGTTATACATAGAACCATCTGCACTTCCTGGCAAAGGTGTAGGAGCAGGTGTTTGCAATGGAGTCTACACAATCGAACCCAACATCAGAAAACCAGAAAACATAAATATGCACCACAGTTTAAACTCATAACAGAAACACTCAATAGTCAATACTAAACACATTACCGGAGGGAAAAGCATATCAGCAGTAGGAGTTTCGTACTCTTCAGTCCCTTCATAAGGAACATTAAGATCATGAACCGGAGTAATTGGGCCACCAGGAGTGGGCTGTTTCTGACCTGAAGACCTATCTATTGGACCGCATATTACTCCAGCTCGCATCATCTTCATCTCCCAAATCTAAAACCAAAATCCGCAAAATCAATATCAGTTTGATTCAATAACATTAGTAGAAGAAACCCTAGTGTGCCAATCAGATCAAATCCAAACACAAGAAGAATCCCAAAAACTACACATCTTTTCTAAAACGAGAAGAGCAAAAAATCAAACCCTAAAATTTAGAAAATTAGAAACAAACAGACTACAAATGAAAAGAAAATCAGAGAAGGAAATTTACTCCTTGAAGTTCGTTAAGGACAGCTTCGCCGGGTCCACCGTTGTTGATGAACTCATCGCGAACCTTGTTGATGACGTCTTCAATGACGTGGATGTACACTGCGCTCGTTGTCGACGAGGCCATTACTTTGTTTTACTCGAATCTTCTATCTAAGCTCCGACAACGACGACGACGATTCTTGTTTTTTCTTTTTTCTTTTTTTCCAAACAAAAAGAAATTCTCAGGGAAAAAATTAGGAGATAGAGGAGATGAGCATGGGAATTTGATGAGTTGAGGAAAATTTGATGGATCGGATGGAAGTCAGAGAAGGGAGCCTAGGGTTTGGAGAATCGGAGGTGATAGAAAGAAAGGAGAAATAGAGAGAGAAGATAGAAAGAGAGGGGCGGACGAGAAAAGAAGAATAAAGAGTGGAATATAAATAGGTTTGCATCCGATTATAAGGAGTGGGTCCACGTGGCGTAATCTGAAGACCTCTTTCAGCGAGAGAGAGAAAATGCTGATTATTATTACTTAGCTAAAATGCTAAATGCTCTGTAGATTATATTTTCTTTTTCTATTTTTTTCCAAAATATATATACTATATCTTGTTTTCTTCTTGGAGTTTATATAGAGGAGAGTTGGGTCGGGTTTGACCATCAATTCCAAGTGAGCTTGCGCTTGCTTGTGGGTCCCATTTGAATGAACGGTGATGATCTTCCGGATTCAGTATCGGGCGGTAGTTTTACCTTTTGGCTTTACCGTAAGAAAAATATTATCCGGCCCAAAAAAAACAAGAAAGATATTAGCACTAATATGTTTTGTTACCAAATGAACTTGTGACATGAAAACATTAATCTGATTTATTGTTTCATAGATTCTTTTTTTTTTGCATCAATTGTTTCATATAGATGTTTAAAAACCAACAACTGTTATGCATTAATTTTATTGGTCACTATGTAATTTTTATAGTACTTTTTTCCTTCAAAAGTAGAAGAAAAATGTTATGCTAGTGCTAGTAATTAAGTTCTTTCTTTTTAACAAATAATCACTATATTTATGTAAATTTAAATCTATATATAAGATTTTCACTTGTGATAGTACTCTTAGTATTAATTTGTTTGTCATTGGGCTAAATACTCAAGTTGATGTTAGATATAGACGATCGAAGTCTATAAACATTTTAATCAAGGCCAATCGATCCTAAAATTTGTGCATAGCGTGTTAAGATTCTGGAAAAAAAAAAACGTCTTACAATAATTTATATTACAATTTAATATATAGGCATTGAAATCGAGACTATTTTCATCAAAATTATACTCAATTTAATAAATTATTATTACTATAATATATGTGTAAGAATTTATTCATTATTTCTTTGATTAAAATGTTTAATCTTAAATTAAGAATACTGTCAAAGGTATAGGTCTAGGGCTTTGATTGGTTGGTAAAAATTAACTTCTAAATTTTACATTTGATGATCAAATTCCAATCTCTCTTAATTCAAAAGCTAGAATTGAAAAAAAAAAAAACTGATAATAATTCAAAGACAAAATTTAACATTCGAGAACCAATGTAAATGTATCATCTATATATGTTCATCTTAATAAATTTTTAAATGAATACATATATTATATTATCTAAAACCAAACATACATGATACGGAGTACAAATTAGTTTATAAATTAAAAATTAAACGTTTGTTAACCTCGAATTAGACAAGTCCATGATTATAATTATTGGGTTTGTAAAAGAAAAAAGATTGTACTACAACTTTTTCGTAGAACATTTCTTAATGGCATTTCTTAATGGCAATTTTAGCACGAATGTTTTCTTTGTTTTGCCAAAGATAGTACGAATGTTTGAGGTAAATAAATTGTTGTAGGATAAAATTAAGTGTAGGTATCTAAGTCCAGCCCAATTAGATCCAAATCATATATAGGAATAAAAGGCCCATCTGACCCAAATCCAGAACAAGGCAAATTGGTAATATCTATCAATTCCACCGACTTAGGGCACCCATTTCTGATTTCAGGACTTAAAGCCTTTACCCAACTCGAACAACGTTACTACTCTCTCGCGCCCGGCTTACCCAAAACGGTAAAGAGAGATTTTTGTGAGCTTCACCTCCTTGGATTAAATCTCCAAACCCTAGCATCTCATGGCGTAAAATTCAAGTACAAATCTCTTGCTCTCTCTCGCAAACATTCCATTCACTCGCCATCTCAAAGCATCGAATCACTCTTTCTACTTCTAGAAAATGTCGGGCGGATTTTTCCGGGTAATTGTTTTTTTTTTTAAATTAATTGTTCTCGTTTTGTATTGTTCAGATCTTTGCAATTGAATCGGTTTCTGATTCATTTTTCTTCTTTTAAAACATCTAGGGTACTTCGGCTGATCAAGACACTCGGTTCTCCAATAAGCAAGCGAAGCTGCTTAAATCGCAGAAATTTGCTGCGGAATTGGACCATCTGGTTCGGTTTTGGATACATTTTTATTCGTTTTCTTGGAATTGTTATGCAATTATTTATGGTTTTTAACTTTTATGTTTAATTCTATAAGAAACAAAATAAATATTGTTGTGTTTTTCTTTTTGGTATTTGTTAGGTTGATATGACGAAGGTGAAGATAGATGTTATTCGACCTTGGATTGCAACTCGGGTGACTGAGCTACTTGGTTTTGAAGATGAAGTTCTTATTAATTTCATCTATGGTCTTCTCGATGAGAAGGTCAATATACTGGTTACCCTCCTCTTTATCTTTTTGAATTCTCTGGTGATGAGACTGTACTGTAACTGGCTCAAAACGTCAAGGCTTCTTGTTAGCTAGATAGTTGTAGTTGGGGCAGGATGCTCATTCATTAATCTTTTCTTGAGCTGTGGGCTGTTTTGCTATTCTCATGGCTTCCTGATAAGAATTTGTTGATATGGAATTATGATGATGGTGCAATGTTGTTTGAAATGCATCTTGTTGTTGACTCTTAATGCAGGTAGTTAATGGCAAGGAAGTTCAGATATCCCTCACTGGATTCATGGAGAAGAATACTGGAAAGTTTATGAAAGAGCTTTGGTCTCTTTTGCTTAGTGCTCAAAGTAATGCAAGTGGTGTTCCTCAACAGTTCTTGGATGCCAAGGAAGAAGAAACTAGGAAGAAAAAGGTTAATGTTTGTTTTCTTAAATGGATCATGGGTTTGCATTTTTTAAAAAAAATTCCTGTTGGTTGTCGTTAACATTGGTTCCATGTGTGAATGCAGGCAGAGTCAGATAGGATAGCAAATGAGATTCAGAAGAAGAAAGATAAGGAAAGTAGAGAACTCGAACAGGAGAGGTTGAGGAAGATGGTAATACTAAGTTTTTCATGCTGGAGTTGCAATGTGTAGAGTTGGGTTTTTGGTTTTAACTTTCGTTTGTGTTTCTTATGGCAATCAGCTAGCTTCTGCAATTATTTGGGTTCATGTCCTTTACCTCAAACTGTAGGACGATGGGGATGCAAGGAAGGCTGGTGGCATGGAGTTGGAGCCATACTCGAAGAATTCGCTGCCGAAGGGGTCAAGTGCACAGCCTGAGGATGAGAGAGGTGCCAACCAAAGAAATGGTGTCAGAAGGAAGAGGTGAGGGGTTTGGCTTCTTTTTATATCTGCCTTTATTTGGTGCAGGTCTTTTTTCAATTATGAGTTACCACATAAGTGGCTCTTATACTCATCAAACGGTATGAATATCACCTAAAGATTTGCTTCTTGTTATTGTTTTGGGGTGGGGGATCAAGATAAGATTTTTGCTTTTCCTTTCCGTTAATGTGAAAGCCCTTTGAGTTTTGGGCTACACAACTTGAGGTTAGCTTCTTTCATCTTATTGGCCCCTCCTTCATTCCCAAGACTTATACCCAAAACCTAAATGGGATTCCTAAGTTTCAAATCATTAGCGTGTCTTGTTGAGGGCTTTAATATTTGTTGAAGTTTGAGACTGTGCTGCATTAAAATGGTTAGAAGTTTGTGGTCTTTCTTTCCAATTTGTAAGTTCTGGGAAATAATGGGTTGTGTTTTTTTCATATGAACTTGTGAATTATTGGTGTGAATGATTGCAGTTTCTTTAAACTAGCATATTTTATTTTACACTTATCATGTATTAATAATTTGCAGAGTTTCTGGATCTCCACGTTCAACTGATCGTTCTCCATCTCCTCGGTAATTAAACCACTGATAAGCTTTGCTTGGATTGGTTGGGTTTCATTCTATATAATAAGTTTTACTAATTATTTTTATTCGTATGCAGAGGATCACGTTCTCGATCAGTCAGCAGATCACTTTCTAATTCGAGAAGCTATTCAGAGTATGTTCACTCGTTAACTAATAGCATAATGCACTTCTATCCCTGACATGGTGTTAATAGTTCCACCCTTGACATGAGTGATTTCTTGATTAATTTACACATTTTTATTGTTTCGTAAATATTCCATTAGTGCTGGCTTTTTTTGAGATTTTAACATCTATTTTTTACATGCAGTGGCAAACGTAAGTCTAGGAGTGTATCAAGATCACCTCATCCTCGCAGGCGCTCCATTTCCTCTGATAGGATGCGTCCTTCCCCAAGAAGGCGATCTCTAACTCCACGGTCTAGACATTCTCGCTCCCCTGTAAGACGAAGAACACTTTATTCTAGGCAAAGATCTCGATCTTATTCGCCTCGCAGGTCACCATCTCCTATGAGACGCAGACCGCGTTCTCCTTATCGGCGCAGATCACCTGCACCTGTGCGTCGTAGATCGCGGTCACCTATTAGGCGTCATAGATCACCATCACCTAACCGACGTCGTCGGTCACCATTATCCAGTCGACATCGCAGATCACCTTCTCCTGTTCGACGTCGTAGATCCCCATCACCTTTGCGTCGTAGATCACCCTCACCTGTGCGCCGCAGGTCTCCTTCGCCTAGACCCCGCAGATCTCCTTCACCCAAACGTCGTAGATCTCCGTTGCCTTTGCGTCGCAGATCTCCATCACCCTCCCCTGTGCGACAGCAGCAACGCAGGTCTTCGTCAACATCAAGACACAGGTCATCATCTCTTGTGAGACGTAGATCACCGGCTTCCAACCGTAGGTCGATAACTCCTTCCCGTGGTAGGTCTCGTTCATTTTCATCCTCTCCGTCTCCTGTGCAACGTAGATCTGTTTCACCAGTTAGGTCTCCTAAGGAACAAAGAACATCCCCTTTGCTTTCTCCTGGAGAAAGACAACGGTATGTTTAAACTATAACTATTTTCTGAAAGTTCTAGGTGGAATATGCAGAGCAGTTTAACTATTAGCAATTCTTTGTTGCAGGATGCATAGAAAGTTGTCTCCTGTGGGAGATAGGCCCTCTAGCATGAGGTCCCCAGATAGATATCCTCGGGATCGGAGGGATGTGGGTGGTAAAGTGCCTGCTTTTTCGCCATCCCCGAACAAGTCTCCTGTATACAAATCTCCATTACATGTTAGGAATCGATCTGCCAGTGAAGATAGGAGGTAAATGATTAAATTTGCTGGATGTCTTATCCGTATCATAATCCATTACATTTTTGGAGTTGCATGCTTGTGCCGCTTATTGTTCTCATTGTTGATTCTGAAGATCATCAAGTCCGTATGAGAGTCCTGTGAGGCAAAGGAGGGAAAGAATTGCTCGTGCTGATAGCTCTAGTCCTGAGCAGAAACCAAGAGAATCAAAAGTGACTAGCAGGAAAAATGAAGCCAGCAGAAGCGGGTCAGATTTTAAGTTCATTTTTAGACTATTTTAGGTTTTCTGTTGATTCGTTAAATGATTCAGTGCTCATTTAAGTCTGGTCTATTTATCCCCTGTAGGCATTCACCGCCAGTCAGTAAGCAGAGGGGTTCTCCTAGGAAGGTTGATACTCCTGAACGATCGGCGGGCAGTCGGCTTGATAACAAGGAATTTAGAAAGAAAGACCATGAATTGAGGGGGTATAATTTTTTCTCAACTATAACTTATTCTTCTTGTTTGATCACTTCTACAGAGAGGTTTGACTGTTATAACTCATTTCCTCACAGTGAAAAGTCTTCTGGAAAAGGGGTTGATTTGGGAAGTCCTGATCGACAGAGATCACCTCCATTATCTGAGGATTCACTTCAAGGTGAGAAGCAAAGTGCATCGCGTCTGAGAGAAGGAAAAAGATCTGATGAGAGGGGCCGTTCCCGTCAAAGTCTTGTGGAAGAGAACAGTGATCAACACCACAAAGCAGAAACTTCACCAATGTTGCTTGAAAAAGTTGATCATAATAATCACGGTTTGGATTCAGGTTCGGAAGGAAGTGATAAGCACAGGACCAAGCACAAGGAAAAGAGAAAGCATAAAAGGTCTGAGAGGCATGAAGTTACTTCAGATGATGGTTCTAGCTATGACTCTGAAATAGAGGGCAGAAAAGAGGCTAAGAGGAGGAGGAAGGAAGAAAAGAGATCGCGAAAGGAGGAAAAGCGTAGACGCCGTGAGGAGCGGCGTCGCAAAAGGGAAGAGCGTCGTGCAGAGAAGAAGCTGAAAGTGAAAGGTCAAGATGACGACTCGAGTTCAGAGGGTGAACATGTGTCGAGGAGGAAATCCCATCCAACCAATGATGAAGAGCTCGAAATTGAGTTAAGGAAGAAGGCGCTTGAAACACTTAAAGCAAAGAAGGGCATCAGTCACTGAATTTTTTTGTGTCTTATGAGCATTGATATTTTATTCTCTTTGCTGAGCAGATATATATTTAAAGTTTGATAGGAGTTCTCATTTTTTTTCAAATTGGATTGTCGTTATATATTTGTTACTGGCTTTAATGTAGTTTGTGTTTACTGCTGGCAGCTGGAATGGATAAATGAGGATTTCCTGAGCTTTTCTCTTGAGTGCAACTTTATGCAGATCTTGCTGCTAAATTTCCGGTAATAACTGTCTTCCCTCAGTTGGGAGTTTGTTTTCCCCATAGTTTTAGGCTTTAGTCACATAGGTGTGGGGGCTTGTTGTTGCCTTTTATTTGATTTATAGTCACTATATATAATAATGCCATTGATGTGATATGCGAGTTTTCACTCGTGTAAGAGAGATGAATTATCCAGGTCTGTAGGATCAATTAGTTTGTTGAAGATTACATAGAAGTTCCTTCTGATGCATTAATATTAATTAGATTTCTAAATCACGTTTGTGGTCGATTGGTAGATGAATTTATTTACAACTAGATGACTTGGTCGAGCAGGCCATGTGCAGATCTCCCAATTGATCTTCAATTCAGGTGCGGAGTTCATTTCATTAAAAGGGCTGTTTAGGAGGACAAGTCAGTGTCTGGAGGTTAATCCTCTTTGTATGATTTTTTTTTTTTTTGGCCGAAATCCTCTTTGTATGTTTAATGTTACGTACTTTCTCACTGTGTTTGGTTTAAACTTCATAATAGTTGGCAGCTTGATAATTAATTCTGGGATTTTGCTTTCTTAAATTGTGGCTGCTATGATTCTCTGGATTTTGTCTTTCACTATTCACTGTTAAGTTTATTCAGATTACATAGTCATTTATGTATTTGCAATAATAAGCTCTGTATGAGATGAATATTTTCCTCTTAAATCTTTCTTAGGCATTGATCTATTGCAATTCCAAATCAGCTAGACACGTTTCTGATGTATGGTTATATTTAGGCAAAGCCCTTCTGTTTCCATTAGGTCTCTAGATATATTTACGAAAATAAAAGGCAATTTTAAGGATCTAATCTAATCTTGGCTTAATTTGGTATTTACTATTTATTCCGTTGATTGGAATCAAGTCTCAAATCACAATACCGTCCTTATTTATTGTTTGTAATTAGTCTGGATTTAATGTTCACATATAGAAATGGTTTGGGTTCCGTGGACCATGCTTATCCGGCTTTTTTGTAAGTTTTAAGTCAGTGGAAAATGTGGATGAAGCTTGAAACAAATTTAAATGCTGTCATTTTCTGAAACACATAAGATATGATGTGGCCTGTGGGTACTCAACGACTGGTGTTCAATTTCCTTTAGTAGATAAAATTGTGACTACGTGGCTCAATTCTATTTGTTAGTTTCCCTCCATTCCTCTCATCTGGATAAAACGCAATTTAGTAGTCAGCTCAGTTTGTGACAACGAGTAACTATGAACTACAACAAAAAATATGGCACTCTTACTATACAGAAAAAGCTCCTGATTGAATTGAAGGAGGAGAGGGTCGCCATTTGACATTTCTTTTTCGTTTTGGTTTTTTGGGTTTAAACATACAAATCCATGGCTCCGGCTCTCACTTCCAATTCATTTCTCTTCACAATTACTCCTCCTCAGTCAAGGGTATCACTCAGAAGTACTAAATTCAGAGTGTTTGCCAAAAAGTCAGGTCCCTTCTCCCCATTTCAACTTGGGAAATCTAAAGACAATTCCGAAGAAGGCCAAGCTGAAGATTCAGGCAACTCTAATCCTTTCCGATTCAGTTTTGGTAATTTACCTGATGTTAAGACTTTGGTTCCTGTTGTGACCAATCCTTCCTCTGGTTTATCGTTTGGGGTTTCGAGGAGAAAAGATCCAAGCACTGTATTTGTTGCCGGGGCAACTGGGCAGGCTGGCATTCGCATTGCTCAGACATTATTGCGCCAGGGTTTCACTGTTCGTGCCGGTGTGCCTGAGCTTGCTGCTGCTCAAGACCTAGCTCGTCTTGCTGCCAAGTATGAGGTTAGCAATCTCAAAACCAAATTCACCATAATTGTGCGATCATGAGCTCATATACGTAATATTAAAAAGTAGGGGTATTGAATTTGTTTGAATTAGTTTCTAATTTTGTATGAGTTAGGATCATCTAGTTCTATATATTGTTTCCAGGAACTGTTGATTCATCAATGAACATTGAATTCATCTCATTGTGAAACAATACCATCTTTCAATATAGCAAAGCTTGTAATATTATAAGGTTGATTTGCTATTTCCCACAGTTATCTTACCTAACCTAAGTAATCTTTTAAAAGTTTAAGCAAGGTGCATATCCAATTCATATATAGAAATGTCTGTCAGAATTGGGCATATTTGGAAGGATTTAACCATATTAGAACTCATGCATGTCTATTGTACATAAATTCATTCTCAAACTTATGGAACATAAAAAGAACAAAAATTTTATTGCTCAAACTAATCCTTTTGCCTCCACAGGTTATATCCAATGAAGAAGCAAAGCGCCTCAATGCAGTTGAATCCACCTTCCAAGATGCAGAATCTATAGCCAAAGCAATTGGTAATGCCAGCAAAGTTGTCGTCACAATTGGCCCTGGCGAAAACGGTCCCACCTCCGAGGTCTCCGCATCGGACGCCTTACAAGTGATCCAAGCTTGTCAACTAGCCAGTGTCGGCCACGTGGCAATAGTCTATGATGGAAGCCCAGCAAGTTCTTCTACTTATAATGTGCTTGATGGCATTACCTCATTCTTCAACAACCTCTTCTCTCAATCGCAACCTTTGACTCTGACCGAATTCTTGCAAAGAATAATCGAAACTGATGTTAGCTATACGTTATTAAAGACAACTTTGACAGAAGATTATTCGGAAGAGAGCTCTTATAATGTTGTGGTTTCAGCAGAAGGAAGCATTGGTGCAAACGACTACAAAGTAATGTAATATAATGTAATGTATTCAGTTTTATCTGTTTCATTGTAAAATGTTGTTCTTTCTTGATCACAATTTTTGTTCCTATCATAGCTCAATATCTTTTCAAATTGTGGTCAGGTTGCGAAATCTCAGATAGCATCTCTGGTGGCAGATGTTTTCTCTAACACAGCCATTGCGGAAAACAAGGTACAATCCCTTTTCCCTTGTGCTTCTTAAAACTACCATGTTGAAGTTTTATTCTAACTTGGTAATAAGTAACAACCCACCATTGAAGGTTCATTCAGGTGGTTAAAGGATCAATTCAAGATGAGATATAAATGTCACACAATGAATTTATAAAGTTATATCCATGTTCTAAATGAAAGATATATATGTAATCACTTGTATCTTGGCTGATGACATTTACAGAATGTAACTTTACATGCTCCTAGTTTATTTCTTTGACTTCAATGGTTATTTTTCTGTCACCCTATATGCTTAATGGTTAATGAATGAGACAGGTTGTGGAAGTCTGCACGAGCCCATCAGCTCCATTGAAGGGTGTAGATGAGCTATTCAGGTAAATTGCGTGGTTGTTAATTTACCGATTATATAATGACAAAATGTTTATTTAGATTGCCTGGCATAGAAAAAATGCCCTCATTTCTGCTTTTTGTTGCTTGCTTTGAAGTGCTATACCTGAGGATGGAAGAAGGAAGGCCTATGCAGAAGTTCTTGCAAAGGCTAAAGCTGAAGAAGAGGCAAAGGCAGCAGCGGAGAAAGCTCGTGATGCAGCTGATGCGAAAAAGAAGCTGGAAGATGAAGTGAAAAAGCTTTCAGATCAAGAAGCCAAGGCAACTAGTCTAGCTGAAGAGGCCCAAGAGAAAGCAGATGCTGCAGGGGCATCAGTGGAAAGCCTCTTGAGTAAAGCAAAAGACTTCAATGCAGGACTTGCTTGGGAAAAATTTAGTTCCCAGTTAGCAACTGCAGTTCAAAAGCCCTCCGATGATCAGGACAAGTCCAAAGTGCAGATTGCCACTATCAGGGGCCAAACTAAGGCTAAAAATCTACCGTCCAAGAAAGCTGTTGTTAAACAGCAACCTGCTGCTCCAAGATCCTTTTTCCCAAAGCCAAAGGAGGCGCCAAAGACGGCACCCAAGACAGCACCAAAGACATCAAAGGGATCAAAAGAGACAGAGAAGACCGAAGTGAGAAAGGTTTTCGGTGGCCTATTTAAGCAAGAAACCATATATGTTGATGATGACTGAAGGAACAGTTTGCAGACAATCTGTTTCAGATGATTTTTGTGCAAATGTGGTTTAACTGTATTTTGTGTAATTATTATTGGAGGCGTTATGAGTCTAAGGAAACATGCACTGGCTTAAGGCTATTTTATTTATTCTGTCGGAAATATGGAAAATTATTTTCATGTCTTTGGTGAAGTAAACATCTAACCAAATAGTTATCACCTGATTACTTATCAGTCTCCCAACAATTGGCTTGAAAATCGACATTGATATTTTCATATTTGAAGGTATAAAACTTTCTCTTGTTAATTTGTTGAGGTCAAAAGCCAATCAATACTTTCAATAATACAATTCCACTGATCAAATGAATAACTTTTGTCATATATATTCATTGCTTTAATATCAAAGATGCTGACAATTAACAACTATGGAAATCTATTTTTGTCATAATATTGCAAAAGTATTTGCAATATTGGTATTTTTTGGTTAAATAGTATTCCTCTTAGAAGTAACAAGTACTGGTTATATAATCTGTCATTTAAAGATTCTTAGTAAGAGAAATGATGAGACATGCAGAGAAGAATAGGATATATATAACAATTAATTTATACCCTCTAAATGGCCTTTAATTAGACTTTAAATTTTTATGCTCGTTATCATAATAAACTAAATTATATATTTCTGATGAAAGGATTAGGGTGAGTCAAGTGATTAGGAATTTTCAGAAAGTTGGTAGCTAGTGAAAAGAAAACATATATGATTGTCAATGCATGAAATGTATCCATCAGTTAAAACCTGCAGAACAAATTATATGTGAGAGTATGTAGCTCTATAAATTCCTTTGAAACATGAAATAACAAGTGAATTCATGTCACTTGCAGTTCAAACTTCAATATTCACCATTCATTTTTCATATTTTTGCAATGTTTTCTCATTTGAAGAAGAAAGCCCCCACCAAAATAAAAGAAGATACCAAATATAGAAGCATACCCCATATATATATATTGAGATTATGAGATTAACATATAGAGTATCTCATGATTTCCTACAACTCTACAACATTTCTTACTCATGTCATGTCTAAGATGATGCTTCAAAAACTAGACAAAATATATAAGAATCATAATATTCTTGTTGATTTATCAAGCAACCTAATATATATACATAAGTAAAATAAAGGGCAGTTCATGATCATTATAGAAACGAGTAATTGCTGATTTTTTTTTCTTTTACTTCACTCTTTCGCTTTGAATTGGGTGAAGTAGCCTAGTATATATAAGATCAGAAAAATCTTGCAAGTATAGCACAATATCTCTTATATACTACTAGCTAAACCTGGTTATTGTTTGAGAATGTTAGCTTTGTTTGCACATAAATTCAAATTATGAGGTATATAAGAATTTGAGAAAATCTTACTACTATATAAAATTATGAACTCAAGAATCATAATTGATATAATTTGTTAAATAAAAAAAACATATTCTTAATTGATAATATGATCAATACAATTTGATTTGATATATATTAATTACATCAATCTTCTGAACAAGGAATAACTAATACATGAAGAAATTCAATAAAGAAAAAACAAATTTACCAATATCATATAGAGAAGGTTTATGGCTAAATATATATAATTATAGCCTCCAAGAAAAATAAAATTGTGGCTAAAATATAAATCATCCAAACATATGAAAAAAATAATAATTAACCAAGGGAAGATATATAAAAAGATATTATACGTACCATGAGTGTTAAATTCTTGTAGTAATTAAATTATGAATATTCTAAAAGAACTTTTTGGTAGTGATTGTTGGCGATGAATCTTGAGGGTCAGGCCCCAGTCTAAGTTCAAGGTCCACCTGATCATCCGACGAAGACGAACCCTTTTCATCAACTTGAGTAGTGCTTGCAGCAGCTGGCTGAATATTTTCTTGTGTTATTGATGATGGTTTTTCGTCAAACAAAGGCAATTTCTTGATTTCTCCAACATGATGATCATGAATATGGGTTTTATCGGGCCTTTTATGGTCATCATCAACAACATAATTATCATGATGATGATGATCATTAACCCAAGGCCACTTTCCAGGGGTAGTTTCGGTCGGAGAATACGAGGAAGGGATTATGATACTCTTTGGGATGACAATATTATTGTCCAAATTAGAATAATTAGTTTCAGACGAAGAATTGGCTTGCTTGAGCTTAGCTTTGTCTCGACGGTGAATATTCATGTGGCCTCCCAAGGCTTGTGCATTGGAGAAACCTCTCTTGCAAAAAGTGCACTCATAGGATCTTGCGGGGCTTCTTGCTCCTAGTTGTTCCTCCGAGGATGTTTGTTGCTCTGCTTTTTCTGATTCTTCCATTCAAATTAATCAAGCACTGATGAGAGAAATTAAGAAACAAAACTTTAAAGAGACGTGGTCAACATGGAATGGAATTTAGTTAATTATGAAATTAAGGGTGTTTTTATATAGAGATCAGATAGGCCTGCCATTTCTAGGTTACTAAAAATTATTAATCAAGTTAATATGATCTGTAACTCCCTTGGATTTGGACATTTTCAATTTCGCTAAAGTACAAATCTTGTAAAATGTTATATATTGGGTCATGTTATAAACAAAGTTTGGACGGTATATGATTTTCTTAATATTGTGTATAAAACTTTTTGTAAGTTCATTTATTATATTTGAACTAGGTGGATAAAACTAAAAACCAACCCAATGTTTGACTAGTGTTTATGGTAAAGAATCTGTGCTCTATTATATATTAAATAAAAGTTAGACTTAAAAACCAATGCCAATGTCTGTGACATTTTGTTTTATCTTTTTATGAACGGAGAAAGATTTTGAAATATGATTATTATGTTTTAATTTTGGTTAATTAACTTGCTCACCAAAGTTAATTATAAATAAATTTGAAAATTTTATCTTTTAGTAGAGATGAATGGGTAATGCACTGATCACACCATCCAAGTTGAATATATATGTCAAGATGTGTTGTGTTGTTAGTTATATCATTCTTTTTTTTACAAGTATAGTTATCAACTTATCATTCTTATCATAATAATTATGTGTATTTATTTATTTTTTATTCGAGAAAACTTCTGATTTTATTTTTGGTACATAAGATGCTGATAACATCGACTAAGCTCTCAAGGTTAACAACACCATTAGGTCTATTGAGAAAGCTCCAGCAGAAGCAAAAGCTTTGGTGGAGGGTCCTTTAACATCGTCTACCTGATCATAAGATTGAGCTTCTATTGAGAAAACTATCTGATTATCCCATATATATAATTCCTAATTAAGTTCTTTAACAGTGATATTGTCATCTATCCACAAAATAACTTTAGGAATCTCCAATCTAAATCTAAATCCATATTAAAATGTCAATACTTTGTGTATCTAATTAATTACATTGCTTTTTTTGGCGGGAAAAAAAACTTAGGAATTGATTGCAATATTGCATTGCTATTGATTTTCATTGTGTTTTTAATTATCCCTTCCAATAAAACTATATATTCTTTTCATATCAAATGGCTTGTCTTGGCTTAGCACCAAAAGAAAAAAAAACTTTGGTTGGGTAGGATTAGGAAGCTGAATATTTGAAGAATTCAATTCAAACTATGTAATTTGGTTTTAATTAGTTGCATGTAATCGGCCGCCCAGCTCTGGCACGCGGCTGGCTTAATTTGGCAAGCCAATTGCCATGTGGAAGTTAATGGAACATATCGAAGTTGTTACTTTAGAGTTTAGACTCTCAAAATTTTATAAATTATTTCCTTTTTTTAAGACTTCCATTAATGTTTACTTACTTGACAAATGACAATGACTCTCTCTGTCTCTCATCTTTCTCTCTGGCAGTGGGATTTTTTTTTTTTCTTTCTTTCTTTTTTTCGCATTTGAGTGGCAATGGCACTTCTTCTGTTCTGAAGTGTGTAACTGTGAATATATGATATCTATATATAAATATAAAGAGATTAAATTCTATTAGGATCATCCTAAAAGTGGGTGGTTTTAGGATTCCATTAAGATGGTACCACCTAATCAAATCTTATCAAATTTGAATCATCATCAAATCCTAATTTACACCCTACCACACCTAATTAAATTTTTATTAATTACTTAACCTCATTAAAAAATTAATAAAATTTATCAAAAAAAGTCACAGTGCAAGTAAAAAAAAAGAAGTAAGTTAAAAATAATTTTTTAAAAAAATTATTCAATTTTAACCAAGATTAAGTAATTAATAAAAATTTAATTAGGTGTGGTAAGATGTAAATTAGGATTTGATGATGATTTAAATTTGATTAGATTTGATTAAGTGGCATCATCTTAGTGGAATCCTAAAACCACCCCTTTTTAGGATGATCCTAATAGAATTAACACTCATATATAAATTACCCTTTGGATAGGGACCTTCGAATTTAGTAATTCTTTTCAATAATTAAAAATGCATCTCTTTCACCCCTTTAGTCCTTTACCCCAACCCCCAAAGAGAAAATTAAAAAACAAACAAAACTTAATTAATTGGCTTCTCTTTATTTTTTCGTTGATTATAACTGGCTTCTCTTTATTAGTAATTGTTACTATCTTCCATGCATGCATGTATTTTGTGTCCTAAGGGGGTGACAGCCTCCCTGCCAATCTCTTCAGTGAAATGTAATTGACAATTAACTGTAAAATAGTACTACCTTATCACATTAAATTAAATTATAATATTCTTAATAAGCTCTATATATATATAAGTATTCCGTGAAGATGAATTCAAGTAATAAATATGATGAAAAATGAAAGCTGTGAACCACTGCCAGAAATCAAGACAACCAAATCCCTGTCTTCCATTCATGCAAGTCCTTTTCACCTACACTAAAACTTTAATCTATATATGCAAACAGCCAAACCATAACCAGTCCATCTTATATATGTTAATCTGCT
>AWUE01016479.1:0-84313 GCA_001974825.2 Corchorus olitorius
CTGTGGGCTTTTCCTTCTTTTCGTTTTTTTTTTTCATTGTAGCCATTAGAAAAGTACATTGAGTAAACTCCAGATGGGCACCCTCCTTGTGTGACCAACAGTGGTTTTTTTAAGGATAATGGGCCTATCACGTTTGACTTCATCGATTTAATTTCTTGAAAAACATCTTCGGAAGAAAATTTTCTTATTATAATTATATGATGAATGAAAAGGTCAAATTAAAGGAAAGAAACATCCAAGTTTATGTTGTTGTTCTATACTTAATAATTTATATATATATGATCAAGGATATATAGGAATCAAACAAGAAAGGTCTATGCAGCTCTCTCATGGAAGTTACTGAACTTTATAGTGGAAATCTTCATTCTTCTGTCGTAACGTTTGTTCTTATGCAGATTCTTTGTCTTTTCCTAGACCTTGTGTTATGTGTCTTGGTGTTCAACAATTTGTCCAATGAATACGTACATTTTTTACTACTACAATGGCAGCTTCTTTGAGAAAGCTGAAACTTTGTTAATTACTATAGGACAAATTGTCAATTATTTCTGTTAAAATTCTCAGTTCTAGAGCTTTGATTCTTTCAGTCTTCATCTAATGTCTTCAATTATTAACGTTTTACCTTTCGTAGAAATTAGAAAAACAAACAAACCAAAAAAAAAGAAAAGAAATTCTAATTGCTTAAGCAAATTGTATATTGGAGTTGAATTTCTAAGAAATTTAAGATTTAGTCTTTATCAGTAAAATATATATTTCTGTAGAATTCCTTTGAAAGGCAATAGGGTTCAGGTTTTCATACTTAAAGAAAGTTAGTAAGACGCAAAAATGCACAATTAGTATAGTATAGTTTAACTTTAAAAAATGCAACTTTTAACAGTTCTTTTTCCTTTGCCACTTGGTTTGTTTGACTGATAAAGAGCCTATCTTTGTGTGGGGAAGGCGAGCGAGTTAGCGCTTGATTGAAGCTTTTTAACACATAATTTCAAACAATGAAAGAAGCTCTCCTGCTTAACACCCCAAACCCATTTTCGTCTTCCTTTAAACCCCAGCTTAACGCCCATCTGATCGTCTCTTTTAAACCCAAAACTTCCTTTTCACTTCAATGCAAGAAAAGTCCTATTTTGAACCAAAGCAACAGATGGTCACTCCAAGGGATGACCGCACTGGTAACTGGCGGCACACGTGGAATTGGGTAAGAACAATTAAAGTTCCCCCATTTTCACAAAATTGTGAAAAAAGATTGGCTGTTAGTTTTCATGTAATGTAAAGTTGGAAACTTTATGAGTAATTTTGAACTGGGTACTCTTTCTTGGTTCCTTTGTTAGACGTGCCATAGTGGAGGAATTGGCTGGACTTGGAGCAAGAGTTCACACTTGTTCACGTAGTGAAAATGAGCTTGACAATTGCTTACGAGATTGGAAAGGTCTGGATTTTGAGGTTTCTGGTTCTATCTGCGATGTATCTATCGGACCACAAAGAGAAATTTTAATGGAAAAGGTTTCATCTTTGTTTGATGGCAAGCTCAATATCCTTGTAAGCTTCTGTTTTTCCCTCGTTGTAATGTGATGTCTCCGTTATGTTTGTTTATTTGCCAATGAGAGTCAATGGGGATTGGTGCTCGGATTCAGTTTAGTTGCCAGGAACGGGTAAGTGGTGGGTCTTTTATTCGGTAATTGGTCAGGTTGAGCTATCTGTATGCGTTCCTTACAAATGCTAAGTTGTTCCTCATTTATGATTGTCTTGGTAGTGAAAATCTCTCTTCTATTGTAAACTTAAAACTAAAATGTGCTTTCCTCTTCACAGATTAATAATGTTGGGACTAATATAAGGAAACCGATGGTAGAGCTCACAGCTGAAGAAGTTTCAACTCTTTTGGCAACCAATTTTGAATCTCTCTTCAACTTATGCCAACTTGCTTATCCATTTCTCAAAGCATCAGGGGCAGGGAGTGTTGTATTCACATCCTCTGTGTCTGGATTTGTTTCACTTAAGTCCATGTCACTTCAAGGAGCAACTAAAGGTAATATCAATTTGAGAAGAATTTCATCCCATGCTGTTATGCAGTGGGAATTCATAAAACCAGTATTCGGCTATTCCTTTTAATTATTTGGCTTTTGATTTCTAGGGGCTATTAATCAACTTACAAGAAATTTGGCTTGTGAATGGGCAAAGGATAATATAAGGAGTAATGCGGTTGCACCTTGGTACATTAGAACCTCCATGGTGGAGCAAGTAATTTTCTTTCCACTCATATTTTGTTTATAGCTTGCCTTAAATCATGTGCTGCTGGAGATTCCATTGATAGTAAAATGTCTTACATGATTATATTGTTTTAAGATAACACACTACCATTCTACCAAGCATTTTGACTGCAATACAAAGATTCAGAGAATTGCGTTCTTAAACTTAATCTATTATAAGCAATCCTTGAGAGATTTATTCTTGGTTACTAGATAGCATCTGAGTTCTTGCTCAAAGTTTCATGATCAATTTTCAAAATAAGCTACGGGCTGAAGCACCTTAGACGTTGGTTTTATCAGACCTACCAATACCATTCAGACTACATTTGACCCCAAGTTATGAAACATTGACCAATGATGGGGTATATAGAGTATGAAGTGCAATTTACAAATGTTATATGTCAGTAACATCTGCTCCATGGATGTATATTGGTCCTGTTTAGAGAATTTTTCATTTTTTTGATCTCACTTGCTTGTTCAGGTACTCAGCAACAAAGAATATTTAGAAGAGGTGTACTCTATAACTCCTCTACGACGCCTTGGTGACCCCTCTGAAGTTTCATCCTTGGTGGCATTCCTTTGCATGCCTGCATCATCTTACATAACTGGTCAGATTATCTGTGTTGATGGGGGAATGTCTGTAAATGGTTTCTACCCCAAAAATCACTAGAAACTGTCATTTAGTGAATCAGTTCTTTTCCTATATCTTTTCCTACTTTATGGTAAACCAACTGCTGGTAAACTCAAAGTTTCACATTTATATGGTTCCATTAATTTAATTGGCAAACCCCGCTCATTCTTCCATATTTGAACAAGAACTTCTCCCCTCCTTAAAGTTTTTCAGCTTTCCTTAGCTTATCTTTTATTTTTCATTTTAATGGTCTGGGATGGCAAGGTTGGTTGCATTTCCTTCAATGTTGTCGGTTTTAGCATGATGTCATGGTTTACAACTCCTTTCAGAATTATTTGTGGACATTAAGTAGCCACTATTTGATATCTTGTTTAGCTCCTTGAGCCAGCCTGGAGGAAATTTGTTCCCATGATTGTGTTTAGTATCCATTTCTTGTGTAGAACTCCTCCCTGTGCCTTCTCTCTTGTTATTTATTCCCCTGTAGTTTTAGATCTTACTGGTTGATGATTAACTGAAGTAATTTCCATGGTGATTTTGGGTTGAAATAGAAAACTGTGTTTATCTTCAGTAATTATTCCCTGTTCTTCTCTTTAAATTCTCAATTATGGACAAAGTCAGTACTTTATTTCATGACAAAAGATAGGTTGGTGGCATTGTACTTGAGTATGTTATTCATGTAATGTAGTAAATGTCTATATTCTTACCTATGCCTTGAATGTTCAATAATTCATCTCTAGCCAACTGATTGGTTGATCGGCTGGTGAAGTCATGATCGGCAAGCTCCAATATTTGAGCATGAAGGATACATATATTGAAATGATGATTGTCATCAAGTACATGCGAGAGAAACTCGAGACGAGAGAAGAAAAGTTGAATTATATATATATATATATATATTTTTTGCATTTGGGATTAGTAACTACGATTCTTTTTTTTTTTTTTGCCCCCTGCCTTTCACCTGATTTGGGCCTTGCTAGCTGTTGCTTAAATGCTTGGGAGAATTGCCTTTGTATAGGAAAATTCTTTTTTTTTTTTCTTTTTGGAGAAGTCTTCAGATGGAACGCTATTATCTACACATTTGTATCGTTATAAAGTTCGCAGGATGGCGCGAGAGAAAGAGTTATCATAGAAAATTTTTTGAGGTTTCCTGCAATTCATTTCTGAAGGGGAAAAAGTGGGGTTTTAGTGTTTTTATTAATTTTATATAACAGGAAAGAAAGTGCAAAAGGCAAAGATTGGTCTGAGAAAAGTTTTCTAGGTGGAAAATTGCAAGCTGTAATTGAAATGTGACCCAAAGGTTAGTAGCTACAAGCAACATGTCTTTCATTTACTTGCTGAAAAACCTGGTTTTGCATTATTGTGGCACGTTTTTCCTTGTTTGATTGTTCTGAATGCGGCATTTATTTGTTTATTAGCAATTTGCATTTTGTCTTTTTGAAGGATAGTTTTTGTTTATTCAACTTTGGTAGGTTGGTAGTGTAGTTTTTGTCTTTTTGTAATATTTTTCTCTATCATGTCCCTCTTTTCAACCTTTTAATTAATTAGCACTAGTACTTATTGATATTTGACATTGGACGGTCATTTATCCCAAAAAGATAATTGAAAACTGTCATGTGTCTTAGTTACTATTTTGTTCTCTTCTCTAGCATGCTCTCCAAAATTTGAGCTCTAACAAGCTGCAGTGAACGCCAAGCTCTTCGCCGGAGAGTCTGAGAGAGAGAGTTATCAATAATGGAAAGGGGTGAAAGTTCAAGTTGTAGAGACAGGCAATGGTCTCTCAAAGGATCAACTGCTCTTGTTACTGGTGGAACAAAAGGAATTGGGTAATGTCTACTTTCTGTTCTCTCCTAGTCATAATGAGATTTTCTTTCAGTTAAGATATGTTTTGTTAATGTGTCTTAGGCATGCTGTTGCGGAGGAATTGGCAGCCCTAGGGGCAACCGTATACATATGCTCCCGCAACGAAGATCAGCTAAAGCAATGCTTGAAAGAATGGAAGGTAAAAGGCTTACAAGTGGTTGGTTCAGTTTGTGATGTAGCCTCTTCAGCTCAAAGGGAAAAGCTGATGAACCAAGTTTCCTCCGTGTTCGGTGGGAAACTCAACATCCTTGTAAGTTGGATTCTTCTATGCTAAATTCTTTTTCACTGTATGGTTTCGTATGAGTATCAAACAGAAAGTACAAGAGGATCACTATTATATAAGAGTTAGGACTGTAATATTAATTATCTATGAGATGTATATTCATCAGAAAACAGAATTGTCACCTTGTTGAAACTAATTAGAAAAAAATACTTGTTTCTTTAGATCTTTTAATGGATATAATTGAGTATTTGTTTAACTGAGCAGGATTAATGAAGGTAAAAGATCAATAACAAGTTTGGGGTTGAGCTAAATTGTTCTGAAAACCTTTTTTTTTTTTGTGATTATAGATAAACAATGTTGGAACCAACATCTGGAAACCAAGCACAGAATACACAGCAGAAGAAGTGTCAAATTTGGTGGCTACCAATTTTGAATCTGCTTTCCACTTGTGCCAACTTGCTTATCCCCTTCTGAAAGCATCAGGAGCTGGAAGCATAGTTTTCATATCTTCTCTTGCAGGTGTGCTGTCACTCAACGTTGGATCCATCTATGGATCAACTAAAGGTACTTAAACAATGGAATGTAGTGAATATTGGAAGCTGTGGAGAAATTATGTGAATTTTGGTCCAATATGAATATATATGTTTGACACAGGAGCCATGAACCAATTGACAAAGGATTTGGCATGTGAGTGGGCAAAAGACAACATTAGGAGCAATGGTGTTGCACCTTGGTTCATTAAAACCCCACTTGTTGAACCAGTAACATCTTTCTCTTCTCTTCTCCATGTTTACTTTCATAAATGCTTCTTCTCTCTTTGAATTAGAAACTAATACTCAAATTCAATATCAAAAATTATTTCAGGTTCTGAGTAGCAAAGCATTTTTGGAAGCTCTTAACTCGCGAACCCCGCTGGGTCGCCCTGGACAACCTACAGAGGTAGCCCATTTGGTAGCATTCCTATGCCTTCCAGCATCCTCTTACATAACGGGCCAAATTATTTGTGTGGATGGAGGGCTCACAGCAAATGGATTTTTCTTCCCAAGAGCAAGATTGTGAAAAACTAAAACAGAAAAATCACTGCTCTTCTTTCTGTTTAAGTGTTAGATATGGGGTCATTGTGATTCGTCCCAAATTATTTGTGATATTAAAGTTTGGTAAAGTAATAGATAAGGATTGTGGTGAAATGGTGCCGTGTATACTGTATATGCATGCCAGAGTTTCTCTATACGAAACCCAAATCAAGGAACACAAATCTCTGATTCTTCTCCATATAACTCCAACACAAGCAAATCAAAAAGGACGCTATTATTATTACTAGCACGTCTTGTGTTGCTTGTGGTTTGAAATTTCAACAAAAAGCTGTTGATTTTTCTCCATATAATTGCCTAGATTTTTCTCTGCTACTAGGTACAAGGGGTGGAAATCGATGGAGGACTTTTTTAACCGCCGACCCAATTTGGGATTTACGTACCCATTGACTTTCACTTGTGGATTTTTTGAAATTTACAAATCGCCTACCAAATGAGAGATTGCGATCAGCGGAATTCGAAACTAAGTGGGGTACTGAAGTACAAGAATAGTATGAAGCATAACCACTCATGCCAACTCCCATTTGACATCGATGGAGGACTTTAAACAGTTAACAGTCTATTCTTCCCGTTAACCCCCAAGGCGGCAAGACCCAATTTGTAATGTCAATGTAAATGTGTGAAAATTGGGCTGGGCCTATGAAGAGCTTAGGAAATCTAGTTCATAAGGCCTCGGAAAAACGAGAGCTATAATGGCTGGGCCTATGAATCTCGTTTTTCTTTTGAGAAATGGGCCTAGTAAATCTAGTTCATAAGGCCAATCTTTTTTTTCATTTATTTATATATCATGCCCGAAAAGAAACATATCATAATGGATTTGTGTCTTAGAAAAATATTTGATTTGATTTGATTTCAGAATGGTTCCACACTTCCACTTTTCCTTGATGAAATTTCTTCTTGTTACCAAAATCACCTAATTTCAATTCACACTTTAGAGCTGCCACCAGCAACAATCTGACACGACTAATAATAAATTAATATAATCAGCCAAAAGGGAAAAAGTTGAAGAAAACTTTGGATGACTTTAATCTTAAGGCTGGGCCTCATCTTTTTGGTGGCCCAATATTTGGAAGGTGAACCCAATATTTTCAAAGAGATCATTCCTGTGTCTGTGTGGCACATGTTCCACAATCCACACCATGTGTTAAATTAAGAAAACGACTATATAATTATCATTAGGGTAATATAGTGATGTGGAAAAACTTGTAATCAATGTTTTCATATATAGAATAGAAATGAAATTATCTTAAAAAAAAAAAAAGAATAGAAATGAAATGAAATCCGGGCAGATCAAGAAGAAAGGTCATCATAAGTTTATCTGATTAGGAAAGGAAACCTGACCACCAAACTAGCAAATAATTGCTAGTGTGCTTTGGTTAACATTGCGCATACGCAAGAAACAGATGAGTTGAATACTAATCTAGGATTGTGATTCGAGGGTTTAGTGCTAATTTTAAAGCGAATCTCAAACTCTTAAAAGATAATTAACATGTGTTTGATTTGGAGTGGTGTTAGATATATAGCACCCAAAATACACTATACAACACTAATTAATAATTGAAAGCACCCAAATTACACTATACATAATACACTAATTAATAATTGAAGGCTTTCTTTCTATCACTGTTGAATGAAAATGCCTAGGTATCATTCTACACCATTAAAAAACAAAAGAAAAAAAAACAAAATACAGGATAGAGAAAAACATTGCTGTGGTTGAAAATTTTGAACCCTATATGATGACGATAATCCTCATGCCATTCATGAATCATGATTCATCAATAAATATGAACGTACGCAATAATAACTTACCTTAGGGCTTAGTGTGCCAAAAAAAAAAAATTACCTTTGGCCCAATCTTTCAAACATTAAGAAAAGGGCAGTTTGTTATTGTAATTTTCTATTTATTTACTTTTTTTTCTTTTGGGTTGTTGCCTTGTTGGAATCTTGGAGAGGGGGTGATTTGAAGTTAACTATGTAGTAATTATTAATTAATCAATGTACAGTCATATAGGAATATAGTATCAGTTTCTCAAGAAAATCATTAACATTCCCTTTGGGGAACAAAAGAAACTATCATTGGGATTTGCTAATCACAAAATAATGCTTATAACTTTCAATAAGTCAAAGGTTTAGCTCACATTGTTTACTCCAAAAATATACCAAATCCAAATGCATGCATTATGCATAGTATATAGTATACACAAGCTGATCAAACCAAACTACCAAGGTGTCAAGACCTAGCTCATGCATGCATTCTAGTTGTAGACTTAGGAATCTAAAATCCCTCCTTTTTCATTGAATTTGCATGCGTATATAGTTATGTCAGAAGCGCCAAATGTAATCGAAAGCATGCAATCTGCCCAACATGCACAAAACTAACCTCACCACGTTGCTCCCTCCCCCTCCCTCTTCCAAACTTTCCCTTCTTTTCTTCTTCAAACTTTCAAACCAAACATATGTCTTTTCTAATTTTACCTTCCCTCTTTTTCCGTTTCCACCCTATACGTGTCATCCTCTTCTCTCCACGTATCTTCCCCCTCCTCTCCTCCAACCCCTTTCTAACACTTTTTGCCACGCGTCACTTGCGTTACGTTCCCCAATACAACTCTCTCGTTTTCTTCGTCATCACCCACCTTTTTTTCATCCCACCGCATCCACCCTCTTTCCCTTTACTACACTACAAGGGCCAAGCCCTCCGGCCTTCTCTCTTTTCATTCCATTAACATTAATACTAATAATAGTTTTGGTAATTAGGTTTAAGTTTATAGTATAGTAATTTCCATTTCCAAACACATAAATTAATTAAGAAAGATGGTAGATGGACCTCAAACCAAAACCCAACCTAACCAACTTATAACCATACATAAAAACATTCCCCCATTTTTCATTAAACTAGTATTATTACTCTGGTTAAATTAAATAAACTCTTCCTTTTTCTCTCGGGTCCTCCATTTTTTCTTTCTTTCTTTTTTTTTTTTTATAAAATTTCCCCTCTCCCAAAAATCACGTGGCAAGCTTACCTTTTTTTCTCCAATGTGTCTGTCGTGTGTCGACTTCATGCAACCCCCAAAACCTCCTCCCTCAGTGACTACAATTTTTTTTTTTTTGCTTGCCAGCTTTGATTATATACACCTGTACCTTTCTCTACGGCTTCTTTCACCCCTGTGGCCCCCACTCTCCTCTCCATCTATATACACGTTGTCCAATTATGCCCTCCCACGTGTCCTCCAGAATCCAGTTCGCTCGATTCTATTGCTGCCTACCTGAAAATATGCTATGCTTCCCCTCTCTCTCTCTCTCTCATAATTGTGTACGGTAAAGCCACTAAAGCAGGCTCAGCGGGGCTCGGCTCTTACATGGAGGGGCCGAGCTGTAAAAAAACAATAAATTCTGTGGGCCGTTCTTTTAAATTAAAGTCAAGTAAATCAATTAACTGATTCGGGTCGGACTGAACACGTGTTCGACATCCAACACCAAACCCCCAAAGGGGGCTCGAGATATTCTAAAAAATCTTCTATTTATAAATTGTAAAAAAATTTTAAGGCGTCAACGATGTGGACGCTGGGTCCCACAAGTCAAAATCATCCGCTTGATACGTAGACAATTTTGATTGGGCCACGAGACCCTCAACGGAATAAAGTTGGAATTTTTAGAGGAAAAAAAAATCGTGGCTCAATCTCGTATTCTACGATGGTGACACGTGGATATCAACTCAAAACTAAAAAGCGGAGGAAAAATTGTTCTTTTTTTTTTTTCAAAATTGAAGTTCAAAATTGAAATGCAAACGGGAAAAAAAGTAAATAAAATTAAAAATGAACATTATGTCTAAGGCGGAAGAAGGACCACATGCGTGTCAGGAAAGGAAGTTCCTCTGATAGCGCTGTTGAGATATAATTGGGCCACGTAAGAGGTTCCTGATTAGAAGCAACACGTGGTTGATTTGAAAGGGAAGAGAGAAGTGAGATCGACGGTGGAGATGTGTTCATTTAGGCGAAAGAGCACTACGTCACGGTACAAAATAGTACACTATCTGAATTTGGTCTGCCCGTGACGGTGAAGGGCAGCCTGCCCGTGGCAACCCATAAAACAGCTTCCTCCTAAAAACCGAAAGCTTCTTTCTTTTAAAAGCCTCCCTCAATATAGCGCGCGATCGTTCTTTTTCATTTCATTTTCGAATACAATTTTACGTTGATATTTTCCCTTTTTAAAGCGTAATTAAGAAAAAAGATAACACCTTTTTAATTTCGAGAACAAAAGCATTTCAAGACCGGAAATTTCGATGATAATCGGGTGGTGGTTTTAGTTGTTCTCATGGCGGAGATCTACTGCGGGGTGGTGAGCGAAGGCGAAGCATCTTCTCGTTGCCAGCCAACTTCACGTGCAGCCAGGAGAAGAAGAATGGAGATTAGGCGGATCAAGTTCGTAACTGACGTGGCCGCATCGGAGGCTGAGAACGGCCCTAAACGCCAAAAGCTGCAAGTTTTTGCAGCCTCATTTTCTGTAGACTGTGAGAACGCTGAGGACAATTCTGCCTCTGATGAAGATGGAAAAAAACAGATGGTTAAATTTAAAAACGGAAGATCGAAAACGAGTGAAACTATAGTGAAAAGTCACTCAAGTCCCTCGCTTTTGACACCTTTAGACGATTCAGAATTATATCCTAAATTCGGCGTCGCTTCAGTTTGTGGAAGGCGAAGAGACATGGAAGACGCCGTCGCTATTCATCCATCCTTCCACCTCCATGGCCAGGATTCTGCGGCCATTGGATTCCACTATTTTGGCGTCTACGACGGCCACGGTTGCTCTCATGTACGAGTCTCAACAACTTTTAAAAAAATACTTAATCAAGCTTTTTCCGTTTTGTTGTATCGGGGAAAAATTGAAAATTGATTTTATGGCGGTTTTGGTTGTTACTGTTTGTTAGGTGGCGATGAGGTGCAGAGAGCGGTTACATGAGCTGGTGAAAGAGGAGTTAGAGAGTGAGGAAGATGAATGGAAAGGTACGATGGAGCGTAGCTTCACGCGCATGGATAAGGAAGTGATCAAATGGAACGAGAGCGTGGTTGGAGCTAATTGCCGTTGCGAGTTACAGTCTCCCGAGTGCGATGCCGTTGGATCTACTGCCGTTGTCGCTATCGTAACGCCTGATAAGATTATCGTTGCTAACTGTGGAGATTCTAGAGCTGTTTTATGTCGCAACGGCAAGCCCGTTCCTTTATCGTCTGATCACAAGGTTAGCACTCTTAAGTAGTAATCAAGAAATTTATCGTATATCTGCCACTAACAAAGGAAGATAAGTTTATTATTATGTTTTCTTAATCCTAATCACGTGATTTTAGGCCATATAATTAATAATTCATGGGATAATAAAGACAAGACAAAATAACCGCTGCTTTTATTCCAGAATTTTCCTTTTCAGTTTCTAGTTAACCAAACGGTTTTTTAGAACCTAAGAAGGTAGATTAAGCGTTTAGGCGTAGACTTGTGGAAACAAATGAAAATATGAGATCATCTGAATCGAACGTAAAGAATGTGCAGCTAAAGCTTAGTATGTGTTGTTTCCTTTTGATTCCTGTTAATAGCCGGATCGTCCGGATGAGCTGAATCGGATCCAAGAAGCGGGCGGTCGGGTCATTTACTGGGACGGCCCTCGGGTGCTAGGAGTATTGGCGATGTCCAGGGCAATAGGTAAACATTTCTAAACACTAGCAGCAGCTGATGGAGCACGATAGCACCATTTCCTTATCCTACGCCTGCTCACTTGAAAATATACTATATTTTGTTTATGCTGCAGGGGATAACTACTTGAAACCGTACGTGAGCTGTGAGCCAGAGGTTACAATCACGGAAAGGACGGCGGAGGACGATTGTTTGATCCTGGCGAGCGACGGTTTATGGGATGTGGTGTCAAATGACACTGCATGCGGGGTGGCACGAATGTGTTTGAAAGGGAAGGTGGATTTGCACGCGCCGCCGGAAGGGTTATTAGGGGAGGCGGTTGTAGGGTCCACGGTGGGAGGGGTAGGAGGAGAGATCTCGGACAAGGCGTGCACTGACGCGTCCATGTTGCTGACAAAGCTGGCGTTGGCCAGGCATAGTTCGGACAACGTAAGCGTAGTCGTGGTAGATCTAAGGAAAGCCACGTAGGCATTTGAAAGTTTTAATCTCTTTCTCTCTCTTCTTTTTTGTGTTTTTTAGGGTTAGTTTATCGGGACTGGGGTGGGGAGTGACAACTGAAAATTTGGTTAGGGTCCTTTCTTTCTTCAATTTTAATTTCTAACCCTTCTTTTTTGAAGGAGAAAGAGAGAGAGAGATGGGATATGAAAATAGTGGTGGAAAATGGGGAAATTTGGATACAAAAGTATACAACTAGCAAAAATGAACAAAAAAACCAACTTTTGTTGGTTTAGTTCTTTTAATTTTCAAGAAATGAAAATATTTTAGCCGAAATGGTAAATATTAGTAAAATTTGTTATTTTCTTGTCTTCTCTTCAGCCTCTGAATTTTTTTCATTTATTATTGTGATTTAATTTTAATTATTCTTTTCTTATGAGTGCATGTCTTTTGTTATGGTATTTGATGTTTCTAGTCTTTCCCTAATTTGATGGTTAAGAAAATCATTGGAGACATCAATCAACATTTAAAAAGGAAATTAATTTGATTAATCAATTAGTTTGAATGATAAAACCTTAAAATTCATTTATGATTGAAGTCTATAATATATATATATATATAATATATAATAATAACAATTGTTCTCTCGAGTGAGTCTTGTAAATGGAATACACTTGTTTTCTCGAGTCTTGTAATTGTAAATGGAATGGGATCCTGTCTTGTGAATGGAATGATTGTGAATGGAATGAGAGTTCGAGTCTTATAAATGAAAGTAAATGAAATGTGAAATGTGGAATGAAAGTAAATGAAATGTGAAATGTGGCACTTGTTATCTCTTGATAAGTTTTGCGAATGGTTTTAAGTTTTGTGAATGATAATTGTTTTCTCAGGTTCGAGTTTTGTAAATAGAAAGAATCATCTTGTTTGACTCAAGTTCAAATCAAAAACCATTATTGGGAGAGCAAGACTCCTAAAATGGACAGTTCGAACAAAATTAGTCTTGTAAATATATCATAAAAAATATTGATAACAATATATTATTGATAAGAATAAGATGAAGGGAGCAAAGCGTCAAATCGAAGGATCAAGAAAAGGGCCCAATACGATTTGCAAGGCCTTAAAGTTGGATTGGATGACTATGCAAAATAGTGGCTTTTTCTAAACTTAGAAATACAAAAGAATATTGGTGGATATAGTATTATTCATTCAAGATACGATACCCGTTTTTATATATCTTTCCTTTCTACATTGTTGGATTTGTTTGGTGAGAAACCCTTTTCTTTTATAGTATAGGGTAATTCATGTACGCCCAATCATCATATACCTATCAACTACTAATTGGCAAAACAAAGAAATTCAGCATTTGCGAGAGAAGAAAAAAAAGATTTAGGAATCACGAGCAAGTCTTCCCACCCAAACTCTTTTTTCCCAATGAATAATTGCTATTGCTATTGCCATTGCTGTCTAATTAGGCAATTTCTAGGAATAGTTTCAGGTGTCATCCCTATTATTGATATATGCTATTCCAATAGTGTTAAGAGTTGGTGGATGCTTCTTTCATTTCAGCCTTTTTAGTTCATCAAACTCATGTGGTAAAGTTATAATTAGAAATCACTATCTTTGGATAAGGCTTGAATTTAGAATCACTTATTTTGGATCCTAACCCAATCAATCAAATCCTACTCTTTCAAGTGAAATCTTCTCATGTTTGACAAGAAACCAACTTCAAAACTTGCCTCAACTTGATGCCAAAAAAAAAAAAAAAAACCTTGCCTCAACTCTCATTTTCTCGCTTCTATTTTCTGCTCACACCTAATTCTGCCTTCTTGCTAAGGGAGGAGGGGAAAATCCTATCCAGTAACTATAAAAACTAGAAAGTTATTTTTCAAATTGGAAGATATAGGAGATAAATAAAATGCATGATTGGAATTAGGGGAAAAAATTGTAGAGATGGGTCCTGTTTTAACAAGGTTTGCATGTAACAGAGAACAAAATTATCGTCATTGTATGTGCATGATTGAGAAGTGATCAGAGTCCAGACATAACACATGGATAGACTAATTTGAATATCGGATACTCTGAAAAAGAAAGAAGTTAGGAACAGGACAGCAACTTCATTCATGCACAGAACACAAGGGTCGCAAAAATGTCCAAAGAAATCTTTCTAATGATTCCACATTAGCACATGCTGTAACACATGAAGAGCAACTAAACACGAAAAAGGCAATTGCACAACAAGATGCAGGTACAGGGACACAATGAAACCTTTTCCAACATGTCCTCTCATCACGAACCCTCTTCTAATGTCAAGCCCTTGAGACTAATTTTCCTTCCATTACGTTTCCTTGCAGTAAACATCATCTCCATCGTGCTTTATAGCTTTCAGTTTTCTGTAGCCTTTATCAGTCCCAAATATCCTGAGAGAAGCCCAAAATCAATATATATCACAACATAAAGGAAAGCAGGCATTTCCACAAACAATACAAGTTCATAATGATCGAATGCAGTCTATCCAGTTATTTAAGAATAGATATTAGAAAAGCAGAGGGCTCTTAGTGAGGGTATTGACAAATATTTCTTGGGTTATGAGTTGGAAGTAAAAGCCTCAGACAGACTAAGGAAGGCATTCTGTACCAAATATGATCCTGTAAAAACAAGTAGATTCTTGGTGCAATTAAATCCCTAAAGAGATCATTTCACAAGCAGGCTTTTTACAATAAAATTGCTAAAAGCTTAATGATAATGTCTAAGAACAACAGACAATGACAGGAAAGAGGAAACATATTTTTCATCTCCTTCTCAAATGGTACAAATTCAGTGGCCACCACTATATATAATGTGATTATGGACAGCACGCCAATGCTTCAAATCATGAATGCCAAGAACTCACCAGTCCATGTAAACAAATGTAGATGAGTAGTTGCCCGATTTCGTGTAAAGCAAGCGATGATGATAGTCATGAAAATCAGCACTGGAATAAAAGAAAATATAAACAATTATGTCATAGGAAAAACTACATACACTGACTGAAGTATAGAAAGAAGTGCATGCAGAACTCACCCCCCGTATAAAGGTAAAAAGTTTGAGAGGCTCCATGGAAAATGGTAACCACAATGTGCCTCAACTGTCTCTAGGACTCTAAGAACCATCCATAACCAAAGAGTAATGAGATGTGGGCCAGTGATGGCAGGACCAACAATTGTTGCAAAGCCAAGGAACAATATCTCAGCAGGGTGAGCATACTCAGATGTCAGTCCAAATGGTGTAGCATATCTGTATAATTCATAAGGTATTAACCAATAATCACATGCAAAAGAGAACCCAGCAAGAACACTATTTTTCACAGTTTTAACTAATGCAACAACCCGATTTTAAGACTTACTCATGATGGACACTGTGCACATGCTTGTACAGCCATTTTGTATGTAAGATACGATGTCCCCAGTAAAACACGAAATCCTCCAGAATGAAGTAGAATATTATCTGTGATAGAACCACTTTCCTGCAGAACCAAATTAAGAATCCAAGAAATTAGAACCCCATACAGAATATAATTGCATGAGGGTAAAATTATAGAAGACATTTCTATAAGTAATATAATCCAAGCCTGTGCGCCTGATGGGTAAAAATGGAGGCAAAAAGCAAAAAGCTCTTGCATATAAAGAACCTGAAAATACCAGGATGGCAATGGTAGACTGCTTTTCATGCCCATGAATTTGAAGACAGGATAAGAGGCAATCATAAGCGGTAGGTTGACACCAAAATGATACAGAAGCAGACGGGTGATACATTTCTCCTGAGCAGCAGGGGTGTTGTTTTTCGTCTGATAGAAACATAAATTAGAACAACACGATCATGATTCTGGTATGTGAACAGAAATGCAGGATTTTTTCTCCCAACAGCAAAAAAAAAATTATAACAAACAACAAAAGTAATAACAGGAGATAGCAGCAGCAAACAAAATGGAGTTAACCTGAATCTTGTATTTGCTCAGCAATCCAGCTCTTTCCAGATATATAAATGGAAGTCCAGATAAGAAAAAAACACTTTCATGAAGAAAGAAGCTTCCCAAACTTGCTAGTTGAAAGTCACTGAAATGTGTGACCAGATACTGCATGGTAAAGAAAGAAGATTTTCAGGAATAATATCTAATATCCCATGAGCCATGAAATAAATTGTTGTTCTAAGCATAAAGAGAGCATGATACAGTTCAAAATAATTAACAAACTTTGAATCCAGAAATTAAATCAATAAGCAAAATCAGAGAAATTCACGTTTATTGCGAAAAAAAAAAAAAAAAAAAAAAAGATATAAAAATTTCAAAGTTTCACTGAAGATCCTTCCCTAGAGACCATAAATTACAAATCAGAATGATCACTAAGAAAGCAACATATACTAAACATCATGGAAAAAAAAGTTGGTCTAGTCTGGATTCCACTATCAGTCTATCACCTAGTTGTTAATATATATATATAAAATAATATTTTCTTGATGAGCTAATGAAGTAGCCAGTCTAACAAAAAAAAAAAAACTAGAATGAAGCAGCGACCTTGATTCAGAACCTAATCCGATCTCCATTCTGTAAAAATTACATATAAAAAAGCCTAAACTACGGAGAAATAGCCACCATCATATTCATCCATGTTATGAAAAGTTGAAAACCACAAAAATTATTTGCAGAGTAATTTAAGAGAAAAAGAGAATTCAGAGACATGAATTGAAATCCAAAGAGCACTATTCAATCAAATCCCGCTTTGTAAAAATCAAAGGTCCCTATCCACCATCTACCATCTAAAAGTCTAAATGTACCATGAATGCCACCATCGAAAACAGCTAAAACGGAAAAAACTAAACGTTTGAAACAAAATAACCATAATCCAAACTTGAAATTAACTAAAACAATCCGAAAACCACATAAACACCATAAAAAAAAACAGATCCAAAAGAAGCAATGGACGGTTACAAGAAAACCTCAAAAAGCCAAAAAGAAAGAGCTAGAAAAGGGAAGAAAAACTTTACCAGCCAGCCAGATTCAATAATGGAAGCCATGAGTGCTTGGAAGTGAAAAGAAACAATTGATCTTTCACAATGGCCTTTTAATACTAATAAAATCTTTGGAGAAAAGAGAGAGAAAGTTAAGTAAAGAGACACAGAGAGAAGAGAGAGTGAATATTGAGAGGAGCAAAGGCCACGAGATGAGACAGACTGTCAAAAGGAATCTGGGCTTTATTTCTGGGCCCTTTTTTTTCTTTTTGCCATTTGTTTTGGTAGATTTTTTGCCATTTTCTGCATTATATAAAAATAAAATATAAAATAATCGACAGTAGAACTAAAACCTCACAAATATTTAAAATAAAAGCAGAAAAAAATAAAAATAAAATAAAATAAGCTCCGTAAGAACTGGTAAACGTAACGAGTGGAAAAGAGAGAGATATTTCATTTGCCATATTGAGGAATTATTAAATTTTTAATTTTTTGTTCCTTAGTAGCAATAAAAAAATATTGATGAATTAAAATAAATATAATAAATAAATAAAAGAAGCTCAATTTTTGTAGTTATTTTTTGGTAGTTTGTTTTGTTTTTTAATGTTTTCAACAAATAAGATGAGCCACAACATTCATCCCAAATATAGATCATTGATGTATTTTCAAAGTTGAGAATTTCGCATATGGAGACAAAATACATTTACTTCTATAATTAAATTCTTTGTATCAATTTGTTTGGCAAAACACCATAGTGTAAAAAAAGTAAATCAAAGCCTAACTCGAATTAATTGCATAATAATAAAAAACTTCTTTGAGGCATCCAGCTTGGAGCTTCTACTCTACAAACTTTATTAATATAAGCAATACGTAAGTCTAAAAAATTTTCGGGTGAAAGTTCTAAGAGATTAACAATTTATCCTGATCTAGTGGTTTTAGAGGATAATAACTTATCCGATAAAAATATCCGAGAGATCCCTGTATTATACGAAATAAGATGTTCTTTTATCTAACTTATCGGATAATAACTTATCCGATAAAACTTTTATGTTAAAAAAACAACATATGAGATTCATATTGCTTTGTTTTTTCCTTAATTAATTTTTAAGTGAAATTCAATAATATTTTTTTGTCAATAGAACATTTATAAATTATTGCATGTGACAGTACACGTGTTAGGATGCAAATGATTATAGGAAGTATAGTATAGACTATTAAGAGTTTGGCGCCCATAGTTTTTACTAATTGCGTTACTGAATAGTTTCTTATGAGGAAGAGAAAGGTGTTAATTCATAGCAAATTAGCTCGAGACCTCTTACGAGAGGTCTTGAGTTTTAAATCATGGAATGGGCGAATGGGATTTGGGATAAGAGAGAACTATTTCTTATTGTGTAAATTCATTTAAATTTTATGTTTATGTAGAAAAAAAAATATATAAATAAGAACTACTAAAAATTTGTCAACTTGTAAATTAACCTACAATTTAAGTATAAAATTTAGTGAAATATAGAAAGGTAAGTTATAAAAAGTTGACTTTATCAAAATAAATCCTAAAAGTTTAAATTATATTGTTGTGTAGTTTTAATAATTGTAGGATGACATCTGAGCATTTAGTTGAATGGTAATGTGCATACTTCTTATATTGTAAGGTTTCAGGTTTAAATCCTACCATACGCGTATGAACTCCTTTACATTAAGTGAAAAAATAGTAATTAAACGATTGTTAGCTTTTTTTTTTCTTTTCTTTTCTTTCTGGCATTAACCAAGATTGTTAGCTTTAACTTTGATATATATGGCAAATGAGAGATTCATATATATATATATGTAAGAGCAAAATAATTTAAACAAAACAAAATCCTCATAGGTATTTTTTTAGGGTAATTATTTTGATACACCAATTGTGTAAATTTTGGATTCCACAAGCGGGTTGTGAAGTTGACACATGTCCATTTTTTTTAATTAATTAAATTTTAAATATTTCAATCTAGTTCCTAGAGGACACATTTCACCCACCCGCGTGTGTAGTTTGCTAAACTCCACTGCCGGTGTATTTTATAATTTGCCATTTTTTTAGGCAAATTATACAATATACCGTTAGTGGAGTTTAGCAGACTACACAAACGGGTCCTGAAGGGTGACATGTGTTCCTTAGGGACTAGATTTAAATATTTAAAACTTAAATAATTCAAAAAATGGACATATGTCAACTCCACAACCTACTTGTGGAGTCCAAAATTTACACCATCGGTGTATCATATAATCACTTTTTTTTAAATCAAAAGTAGATTTGTTGGAAGGCTTACATTCTGTACTCTTAACCAAAAAAGAGATTAGTCTCAAGTTATTAAGTTTGAGAATAAGATAACTTTAATAATTAAACAAGAAAAAAGTAATTTAACCAAAACAAATCAAGAAGCATAAGCGAGGGATTTTGATGCACATGCATAAGCATACAACAAGACACCAAAAGCTTCCAAGTTGGTGAATTTGCAGAGTCAAAACTAAAGAAATATATGAAGACGGAACCAGACAATTTCGAGAAAGAAAATTTCAAAAAATTTGCCAATGTCTTATGTGTCATGTGCTCCACGAATTCCTAAGGCGGTGGCTATTTTCTTTTTTGTATTTATTTCAACATTTCTGAGTTTTGAGTTACTTGAATTGAAAACTCAACGTTTTGGTACCGTGTATGTTTTCCCCTCTAAAGTAATTCATTCCTTTTTTAATAATAATAATTTTGATCATATCATAAAATCTGGATTTTCCTACATATACGAGTTTGAGTGATGATCTTGACTGTATTTCTTTTGAAATTGGCCACTTCATTTTTTCTTTTTGTTTCTTTTTTTTTAGTAATTCTTTTTGTTTCTTTTTATTTATTTGATTTTTGATCATTATTATAGATGGATATATATTTTTCATAAATAAGATTCAACTTCCCAGTGAAGATTCTATATACTAAAGAAAATGAAACATTAACGAATACAACTCCTAGCAACTCGTATATATAAAAATTATTTAAAACATGCAGGGTTCTTTTCATCCCATTATTATTAATCTTGTCCATGTTCTTAAATTTTCTATATCTAGTTTTAGTGAAAGATCTTCTTGCTAGCAATGCTGTAATTTGTTGGTAAAGTAATTGGACTCTTGATTCTAATTACATGTTTAGGTTGCGTTTAGTAGAGCGGTGCGATAGTTGTGCGATTGACATTGTTTAGCAACTGTACAGATGAGATCACATTTTACAGATTAGATTAGGTACTGTACAGATGAGATTATTAGATTTAGAGCAGCGATTGAAATGGAGTTTACACTTAAACTCCGTTTGACCCCAAAACAGTGGTGAAACAGTCAAACGGTGGTGAAACGGTTACAGATACATGACCTTAATCCCTTTCAGTCATGAGAAACAAAAGAAAGAGATCTCCCAGCTAAATAGTCTCTTCTCTCTTCATGCTATAGGTTTTAATTCTTAGCCAGATATTAAGAAAATCAAAAGACTAAAACGTGCCAATTTCTTCTTTAAATCTCTTTGGCGAAAGAAAAAAAAAAACCCTTTGCAAAGTCCAGTTTTATTTATTTATTTATTTATTTATTTATTTTTTTTAAGCATTGCAAAGTTCAGTTTTGTAAGTTGACGATTGCATTCAAGAAAATTAATGCAGATCCAATCAATGGCTTGACCTAGTCAAACAAAAACAGTCAGATAGACTTTAACCAAAAAAATGCAGGGGGGCCCTTACATGACAGCATCGGAAAGGATAGATACATTGATAGAGGAATGTTTTTGATCTTGGATCGTGAAAATGAAACATCAACTATAATGACAGCATAACCCTTAACTAAGATGGCATAAGAAAAAGGTGATAATTCACGTTTGGTAACATTTGGTGAGTTATTATTATTTTTAAACATAACAACAGTTCGGAGTGAGCCTTCAATTTAGGCTGTAAGAGATGGACTTTCCACCAAAATATCCACCTATATTAACCATTTGCAGTTTTGCACCAATTTCATCAAATTAAGCTCAAGTGAACTTCCCTATACATCTCTTTTTCTCATGGAGGGTCTCATTCCTTTCATCTACAGGGTCATCATCCAGCATAGAACCGGTGAGCAGCTGACTGTAGACGGATCCTTGTTCAATGAACCACATCCTGTACCGTACATAAGACTTCCTGGTGATTCTGGGAGGTTGGAACGGCCACCGGAACACGAATCTTCATTCTCCATGAACAGTCCTTCCACCAGCTCTTCCCTCATTAAAGGTATCAAATCCCCACTTCACCTTTCTGCTTCTCACCATATATCTTTGTGATGAAGAAAGATGCCCCCAACGCTTAAATGTCCAGCAGCAGAGCACAAGATTCACCCATCTGATTCTGACCGGAGAAACTGCATCCAACTCGTCCTGCTTCTGTTGTTACTAGCAGTTCATATGAATAAAAAGCAAGCCACAAAAGGGGTTTCTACTTTTGTGCAGTCTAAGGAATTGCTGCTGACAAAATGTACATGAAAATTTTAGTGATAACATCAGTGACGAAAAGGTCTTCCTGTTAAAATTTTATTTCCCCTAAAGCTATAATAATGTGCTTTATGAACTACATAGATCACATCAGCTCCAAAGTCCTGCTCCATATGCAATATATGGTACCAAGAATTCCTTGTATACCGAAAAGGGCCAATGGAAAGAAAAACAACTGAATTATCAAATCATAACAACAAAATTTACAGCAATCGATGATCAGATGCTAGTAATCGATAATCATTTCATATATATAATATAAGAAAAAGAGAGATTACACAGCAAGTCAGATGCATAATTAGAAGAAACAGAATCTCAAGCAGACATGGATATATCTAAGGACATCTAGACATAGAAAAGATAAGAACCAGCCAGTATTCTTATTTAAGTAATAAAACCTAACTTAAGAAAACAATCTAGTTTGTTCTTGGCGTGGCCCATTCAACTCTCAGGATGAGATTGTCATAGCCATAGCCATTCAATTTGTTAATAGCTCTTTGGGCATCTTCCTTGTTTACGAAGTTGACAAAACCAAAACCTCTGCTCATACCAGTCTTCTGGTCAACAGCAACATAAACTCGGCTAACTGCACCAAATGGCCGGAAAAGCTCAAGCAAGTCAGGTTCCCTGGTATCCTCTGAAAGGTTAGTAACACGGACGGAGTTCTCATCATTTCTGCGTCTCATATCAGTTCCGGTTCTCTCCGCTCCTGGTCTCATGCCCGGAGGAACATATGTACTCTTGCCTGAGCCAGCTGCAGCTGCTGCAGTTTCAGATACTGCAGGCTTATCAACAAATCCCTCCGCGGGTAAAGCGAGATCCTTGTAAGGGCACCTAGATGTCCAGTGATCACCCTTTTTACCACATGTTCTACACACCATAAGAACTGCACCTTTCTGCCCTAGGGTGCCAAAGGGATCTCCACCAACCTTTGTTTCTTCAGGTTTGCTACCTATATAGACCAATTGATTCAGTGAAATGCTTCCAAGCTATTAAAAACAAGGCAAATTTTGATTTCCATTTTAATAATCAGGCTAACGTAAAAGGAAATGCTCAAATATTAATCTATTGAACTACCCAATATTCCATACAATCCAGATATAGCCATTATAGAAAAACAAAAAACGAACTCAATTAAGCAAAATTTTCGATTTGTTTCACAATTCACCATCACTAAAATCAATAAAGACAAACATTCATATCATACCAAGAATAATTAAAAAAAAAAGCGAAATTTAGTCTTTTCAATGACCGATAATAATAGCAAGTACCATTTCGTAAAACAATCCAAATCTATTCCCCGAAAAGATAAATATTGAAGACAAAGAAACGAACCAGGAGCTCTAGGGCGTTCAAGGACGATCTCTTCAGTGGAAACCATAGTGAGTCGGCTACCAACATCTTCCCTAACCGCATCCCCAAACTTGGGCCAATTCCTTCGCTCCACGGCCTGTTTACTGAGTCGGGCATTGGCAAGTTTCCGGACCCGGGTTGTCGTCGTAATCTTGACCTTGTTCCCGTCATCGTTGAATTTGTACTCTATCACTTTCTTGATCCCGTTATCGTCGGGTCCGATTACTTGCTTCGGCGGTAACAAGAAATCCAAACTCTCATTGTCATCTTCTTCTAATTCGCCCCATCGAATCTTCGTTTGCTGGGTCGGATTCGCCATCATGTTTCAGTTCTCAAAAACTCTACCACTATCCAGAATGAAAATGAAACGAAAGATGGTGGAATTAGGGTTTTGCTTATACTGTAAAGGAGAGTGATAAGGCGGTGTTTTAAACGACGTCGTTGCTTACTAGTAGTACGTTATTGTAAATTTGGTAATGTAACTCGAGAAAATTACAAAAGTACAACATACATAAAGTTGGATCTTTAGAATTGTCTTGCAAGGCTTTTAAACTTAATACATGCCTGGTCCAATAGTACAAAACTCTAATCTTTGACATTCTTTTAGATGATTTTAAAAGGATTAAATGTGATTGTCTTCAAAAAAATATGATTAGGAAATTGATTATGAGTTTATTTAAGTTGTCAGGTACTTATCTTTCTTGTATCAGGTTTAGGATCAAGTCAAGTCTTGTGAATGGATAATATTATTGTTTGAAGAGTTGTAATTATCTTTGTTAGGTCGATCCAATTCAAACATGATTAGTGGTTCTCCTCTTGTTTTGATAGTTGGATGCTTGCCTTTCACCTTTAAGAACTAGGATTCGAGTCCTAGTATCATTCGAAAAACAATTCAAACACGATTAGTTGTAAACCTTGAAAAAAGTTACATGTAATTCACAGAATTGGCTATATACTCATTGCCTAATTGTCCTCTTAATAGCTGTATGTGTCGACTCTCGACTCTTTCCATGTGGGGTGTGGACTGGAGTAGCCAATTGATGCCTTTGGCACATGCATTGCATTGTGGATATTATTGTACACAAGAAGCCAAGAAATTGTAATGAGTTTCAACTCTCAATGGGTCAACTTTTTGACAATAGATTACATTGTATTCTTACAAAAACCTAATTTTTCCAGCCATTTAAAGGTTTCTATCAATTTTTGTGTAGGATTGAATCATTGAACTTATTAGTAATAATTTACACCAAACATGCACAAAATGTTTGATGATCATGTGGGGCGACGGATATAACCCCAATTCCAGCAGAGATGGAGGTGCCAATTGCCAAATGCCCAATCATAGAAGCCACCTTCCTCTATGTTCCCGCTAAATACTTATTCATCAAAGTGAATAAGTTGCTCTTTGTGGGTCATTTTAATTCCATTAATCCTTGCTTAGTAATTGTGCCTCTGCCAACCTTACCAGGGAATTAGAATAAATTTTATAGGGAAAAATGATATTTGGAATCTTAATTTGCAACAAAAAAGTAATACAGATTCAAAGGCACAATATTAAACCCCAGGATTAATATTGCAAATACATACAACTTAATTAGAGAGAATGAGATTGTTGATGATCACTAGTCTGCAAAGCTTCCACCAGCTTTACAGAATACAGAATGTTAAGATGCAAAACCAAAAACAATTTTAAACAACTCTCCAATCTCCATCCCATTTTGCATACAAGAGGAAAATCATAAAATCAATAATGAAAAATAATAATTTGGCCAAAAGAGATACCGGCTTTTCAATAGTATATCAGCCACCATCTCCTCCTCCTCCGCCTCCGCCTCCGCCACCACCTCCATGAGCACTACCACAACCACTTCCTTCCATGGCAGAAGCTGCAGAAGCACTAACCACTACAGCAGCAGCCACTCCACCAGCATCAGCGCTTGCTGTTGTTGTTGCCCCCTGCAATCCACCTTGATCACCATCATCTGCTTCTAGTTTCTTTTTCTTCCCACTTTTATGAGACTTTGTTTTGTGAGAAGAACTATCTGAATCTTCCTTCTTTGATCCTTTTGAAGAAATACAGAAACAAAAGCTTCTCAACTTCATGGCTGCAGAATCCCCTAATCTGTTAACTTACCTCTCCGATATTCTCTTCATCAAGAAATAACATAACATATATACTACATAAAGGAAGGAATCAGAAAGAGTACTCCATTATTATTAATTATTAGACATTAGGCGCTTTGCTTCCTTAGCTCACACGTATTGTCAAATACAAACAGGGAAATTTTGTACAAAAAGAATGATTAATTGCCTTTTTCCTTTTCTTTTGTTTGGTTATGATCTTCTTCATTAGCATAAAGCAAGGGGTTCTAAATGGTGCTTATACGAGGTTAATTAGTTGTAAAAACAGAAAAGGTATAATTAAGCTAAGCTGTAAAGCTTTGGGATGTCATATCATTGGATATAAAGCTAAAGAGATTCCTTTCTAAGCTATAAACTTAATTAATTAAACTCCTAATCATTAAATATTAGCCTGATTTAATTTAAAGTTTAAGTTGATTAAAAAGTGCATTATTAATTAACAGAGGGCTTTGCATGTATCACGGAAGAATTTAACTATTGCAGATTGACAGATTGCATGTTACGTGAGTGGAAATATGGAAAAGGAAAAAAAAAAAAGAAGAAGTTACATATCAATAATTTATAGACAGGCTGTTAAGAAAATCATCATTGCCCATCATTTTTTTTTCTACCTAAAAGTATGATTTGTGGCTAAAAGTGATTGCTATATCCAGAATCAAACTAATTAGAAAAGAAAGTGAAAGGCAAAGGTTGTCTTCTTTTCAATAATGTTGTTCAGAGAACTACTGTTATAAAGACCTCTGCAATTTTATCTACTTGAGCTTAAAAAATTGAGGATTCATTTTAAGCAACAGAATCTCTTCCTAAATATGACATGGAAGTGGAAAATTACGGCTGGAAAAAATAAAACTTCATAAATGACAAAACGAAAAATGTCTGAGCCCGGGTTCGAACCGGGGACCTCTAGTGTGTGAGACTAGCGTGATAACCAACTACACCACCCAGACCCGTATTTGATATTGATACATCGGTCCCAAAAGAAGTTAATTATAACTTATTTGGTGTTTGATTTGATTTTCCCCTGCATTTTTTTTGAAGTTTGAACAACCGTTAAAAGAATTTCGTTCGAAGCTTCTCTGCATTCAATTTGTTAAAAGATAGATATAATTACAGAACATAAAATTAATTTCATATTCTTTTGCTTCCTTCCTTTTCTGTTTTAGTTTATGATGGACGCTCATCATGCTTCGCTCGGTCGACGAACGGTAATTTTTTTGATGTTTAAACGTTTGTGTTAATTTAGATGCTAATTTTGATCATTGTTATTGATTTTTATTTTTCTGGTTATTGATTATTGTTGTTGTGATTGTTGTGAATAGCTGGAGGAGATTCGTCAAAAACGAGCAGCCGAAAGAATTAGCAAAGTTTCTTCCGGATCTGATCTCACCAAAGCTTCAATCCCTTCTGGTCATTTTCAATTCCAGATTTTCTGTTTTTTTTTTTTCGATAATTTTGTTTTTATATTGATCTTAAAATTCCTTTACCCTTGCAGATATTCCGGTCATTAGGAAATCAGAAAGTGGAAATCGACTCTCTGAGGTATTTTGATTCTTAACTTTATTATTCTTTGTAAAATTTTTTAACTTTCATATTCCCTGTTGAAATTTGGATTCTTAGGTTATGAAGATTAGCATTCGAATGCATAGTTTGATATGCAAAACTGTGATGAAAATTTTTAGTTTGTTCTATTATAATAATGGCAGCTTTTTTGGAAAATCAAAATCTTTGAGTGCATAGCGAAGAGATAACATTATAGGGATTCATTGTTCTCATCATGCTAGTTTTGGTGGTGCAGGCTGATGTCAGTGGTTTAGTATCTCAGCTAAAGGACTTGCAGCAGAAAAATGCAGAATTGGAAGATAATAACAAGATATTATCCTTGAAGGTATTATAAATCGTATTTTCTTTAGGTCTTATGTTGGGAGTTTGAGCTAAAGGAAGCTATTTGGAACTGTTAATATGTGCTGAATTTGTTGTTATTTTCCTGATTCAGCTGCAAGGAAAGGAGGCTGAGTTTGAAACATTGCAATCACGCTTTAATGAGCTGGTAAATTGGAGCACATTTACTTTTTTATTTTCAGCATGGCTTACTAGAGTAGATATATTTTTTGGCAAATTATAGTTGGTTACTGCTGCGGGAGCTTGTTAGACCTTGTTCTTTGTTTATGAGTTTCTTCATGGGCGGTTTGTTGGCTTTCTTTCTTCTCCACTTCAACTTCAGGAATTTAATAAAAAATTGATGAACAATGCTTTTACTCTGGTCTGCTTATTTGCATATGTTTTTCTGGCCACTGCTTATTTACATCCAAAATTTGATAATGTGCAGGAACAAAACACTGTACCATCGCTAAGAAAGGCCTTGAAGGATGTTGCAATGGAGAAAGATGCAGCTGTTGTTGCACGGGTACACACCCTTCTTGCGTGTTACTTGATATAAATTCTTGAACGTGTTCATTTTATGCTTTTCTTACTATCTGATGTTTTAGTGTAGGAGGACCTCTCAGCCCAGCTTCGCATGCTGAAGAAACGTTTGAAAGAAGCAGAAGAGGAGCAATACAGGGTAAGGAAGCAGTTTGTACTCTTAAAACACGGAAGCAGCTTAACTTTCATTCTTATCTGTTCTTTTTGCTTTAGGCTGAGGAAGATGCAGCTTCCTTGAGAGCAGAACTAAACTCAATGCAGCAACAAGCAATGAACAGTGCATTTGGTGGAATAAACTCCATGGGCAGTTCACCAGATCAAGTACAAGCATTAGAAAAGGAGTTAGCTAGATTAAAGTCTGAGTTACAGGTTAAAATGAGCTAAATTTGTGTTGTAGCACTTAAGAAGTTTATCTTTGCGGATCTCTGAGGATGGTTTGTAAATTACAGCAAGAATCATTGTTGAGGCAGCAAGAGAGACAACAATTAGCAGAGGAGCAAGCTCGGGTTTCAGCCCTGACATCAGAAAAGCAGGAGTTGGAAGAAAGACTCACTTCTATATCCCAAAGGGGCTCAGGTATTACTCAGAAGGCTCATGTGTGTGTATGTCCACATCTGTACATGTTCTATGCTTTTAAACTTTGTAAAAATAAAAATAAAGATAGATCTTCCTTCCATTCAATCCTTTAGGCATCGGTATTTAGTTACTAGAAAACATAAGCAACCCAGATGGAATATTCTTTTGCAAGTAGTTTCATAAAGTTGTCTAAGTTTCACTCTTAACTCCTGTTTTGCAATGCAGAAGTAGTCTCAGAGAAAGCAAGCCGCAAGGAATTTTCAGTGGTAAGAGAGGTTTTAGTATTTTGAAAATTATTGCCTCCTAGCGCCTGCCTCAGTTTTGATTTGATTGTCTACTTCTGATCAGCATCTAAGTCAAACTTGGTCTTTTACATCATTTAATGCACTGATGATAGAATTATATCAAAAGAGGTTTATTCTTCATTGAGGCAATACATTTTGATTTCACAGGAAGACAAAGAAAAACTTGAGAAACAGCTGCATGATTTGGCTGTAGCAGTGGAGAGACTTGAAAGTAGTAGGCAAAAACTTCTTATGGAGGTAATCCCTTGCTCATGTTCTTAGATGTTTAAACTGCATTTGCCATTTGAAGGCAAAGTTGCTTTTTGCATTGGCAGATTGATAACCAATCTTCAGAGATAGAAAGGCTTTTTGAGGAAAATTCGAATCTCTCTTCTTCTTATCAAGAGGCAATGAACACAGCAAAGCGGTGGGAGAATCAGGTAAACATCAGTTGGTAACGTCTGCAGGATTCTATGCGAACTGTTTTCTGGAACTTTGCTCAAACGAGATAAATCTCTAGTATTCTACTTTTCAATAAGAATTCCGTGCTTTATTATGATGACTAAACATCAAGTTTTTGCAGGTTAAAGACTGTCTTAAGCAAAATGAAGAGCTTCGTAGAGTACTAGATAACTTGAGAACAGAGCAGGCTAGTTTGCTGTCTACAAATGGTTCCCTAATGCTCCATAAAGGTGGTCCTATTGAAACTGGTTCACAGGCAAATACAACTGAAATTCTCTCCCTGAAGGTTAGTATGTTTGGAAAGGAGGAATCCTTTTGGCATGCTTTGCATATTTTAGAATTCTACATTGAACTTTCAGGCCAATCAAATGGGAAAGATCTCATCCACCTTTGTTCTTTATTTTTTAAGAAGTTGGAGGTTTCTCCTTTCCATCCAATCACGTTTTCACCTTCTGATACCACTATATTGTCTGATTGTGCTCTATTTCACTTCTAGGGACAACTCGTGCAAGAACAAAGCAGAGCGGATTCACTATCAGCAGAAGTAATGCAGCTTTCAGCTCATCTCCAACAAGCAACACAAGCATATAACAGCCTTGCACGCATGTGAGTTTCTCTTTCTTTCTCCTTCCTAATGATTAACCAGGTATAATTACTTGTATCATGATATCGAGATGCTAATTTTATTTAAATTTACAGCTATAAACCTGTTCTCCGCAACATCGAAAGCAGTCTCATAAAAATGAAGCAAGATGGCTCTGTCAGTCCAGTGAATGCCTTTGCCCGATTTGGGTGATGTATGATTCTGCGGGACAAATTCTTGTGCTGAGGCATTTTCTTTTCAATTGAAACTCTTTGGAATGTGATAGAGTAGTTTGTGTAGTATTTAAACGAGAGTTGAGCTTCAGGCAAATTATAGAATCAATTCTACTGAAGTTGATCAAGATCAGCTATCAATAAATCATTAAATTTTGATTTTTCAGACCCTCGAGATAAAAGACCATCCTGGTCATGAATTGTGAGTGCGAAAATAACCAATTTAATGGCAAAAAAGACTGTCAAGGAAAATAGGTTGTCTGACTTAACAGTATTTATATAAAAAAACAAAGGAGGAAACATAACAATGAGAAACTTATCTATTTACATCTGTAAAATGTAAATCTCTGTGTGATCGTATGATGAAAGATAAAACTCCCCGCTATGTCTTGGTATTTTCTAAAACTTACCAATAATCCCCACATGAACAAACTCCATTCTGGAAATGGTGAAGACGATTCACATCACGAACCAGAATCTCTTTATTTGTAAACTTGGAAACAAACTTTGTAAATGAGTGGCAGTCTTCGCATAACCTCAAATTCTTTGTTATCCGAATGGTTTCTCCTTTATTGGAATTTATGAGTCCAAATGCAACTGCGATTTTTTCACTATGACCCAAAAGAATCCGTTCCTTCTCTCCATCATCGAGATCATAGAGCACAACTTTAGTTTCTGGCACGTATCCCTTCTCCTTCATCTCTGCAGACAGTTTAATTAAGAATGATTGGATCTCCTCGATCTGAGGGTTGGACTCATCGACAGAAACGAATGAATGTATTTTCCTTTTGACTTCAATCCAACTTCTGCCTGGAACTTTTTGCAGAGATCGAGTTTCTAGCAGCTCCCTCACTCTCTTTACCTCATCCCACATCTTAGCTTCTGCATAAATATCAGCTAGAAGTACATAATTCCCAGCATTTATAGGTTCAAGTTCAAAGAGCCTACTGCTAGCTCTCTCTGCTAGCTTTACATTGCAATGAATCTTACATGAGCCAAGAAGTGAACCCCAAACCTTAGCCCCTGGTTCAATCCGCATCTCATCTATTATCTTAGCTGCCTCTTCTAACCTATTGGCACGACCAAGAAGATCAACCATACAAGCATAGTGCTCAACAGTAGGATATATGCCATGTTCTTTACGCATTGACTCGAATAACCTTTTTCCCTCTTCAACAAGACCCGCATGGCTGCAGGCTCCCAAAACACTAACAAAAGTTACAAGACTTGGCGAAACACCTTGACGAATCATCTCTTGAAAAATTTGAATTGCTTTCTTCCCAAATCCATGAACACCATAACTCGAAATCAATGAATTCCATGACACAACATCCCTTCTCTCCATCCGGTCAAAAATCCGCTGTCCTAGTTCAAGCTTACCACATCGAGAGTACATTGTAATAAGAGCACTTATAACAGGCAAAACTGAATCAAGCCCTCTCCTAAGAATATAAGCATGAATCACCTTGCCATGCTCTAAAGCAGCCAGAGCTGCACAAGCTTGCAGAACGCTAACCATAGTAACAGAATTCGGAAATGAATCACGAATGTCAACTATCATTTCCCTAAAAAGCTCCAATGCCTCAAAGGATTTTCCGTTTTTAGCATAACAAGCAATCATTGCACTCCAAGAAACCACATTCCTAACAGGCATCTCCACAAAAACAAAACTTGCTTCGGAAACACAACCAAACCTCGCATACATATCCACTAAAGTGGTCATAATATGAACATTAGCTTCAAACCCATGTCGTAAAATATGAGCATGAATCTCTTTTCCTTTCTTTAAAAGAGAAACTAAACACTCAGAAGCCACACAAGCTTTAAGCATGTAAGTATAAGTAAACCTATCGGACGGGATGCCAATCCTATTCATTTTTCTATACAAACCCAAAACTTCTTCTCCGAAACCAGCCAAAGTAAGCGCTCGAAAAATCGCATTCCAAACAAAAATCGTTCTCTCACGCGTTTTATCGAACACCTTGCGAGCATCTTCGAGTGAATCCAAAGCAGAATACATAGAAATAAGTTTGGTGACCAAGAAAGGATCTTGGCCGAACCCATTCTTGGCAATATGGGAATGAAGGGAATGGGCAAGGGAAAGGGAATTTTGGTGGGCGCAGGAAAGGATAAGGAGCTCGTAGGTTCTTTGAGAAGGGCTGGGTTCATGGGAAAGGAGTGAGAGAGCTTGTTTAAAGTTGCCTTGTTTGCATAAGGATTGGATTAGCTGGTTGTTGTTGGGTGTGGAGGTGGACGGGTTTAAGGTTAGAGAAGAGGAAGGGAGCTTCGGAGGAGTCCGAGGTGGGTTGAACAGCGACGGTGGTTGCGTTGGCTGGGGGGTGTAAAACGCCCACATCAGGGAAAGCTCCTATGTTGTCTTCAGATTTTTTTGCACAAAAGTGAGAGGATTAATTTTTATGTCATGTTTTTTGGCCAAAAAAAAAATCTTATGTCATTTTTAAGTTTGTTTTTAGTTGTGAACTTGAACTTCTAGGTTTGAGAATTTTTTTTGCGTCACGTGCCCATAAAGATCTCATAAACTCTCAAATTCTTTGTTTAATATAGTAAAAGAAAAGAAATAAGGAAAAAGAAAGAAAGAAAACTCAATACACTCGTTTATCCGCAAACAATATGAACCCCAGATCAATTGATTTCGGGACAAATTAAACGTGGAAGGTTAAGTTCTTCAATCGTATCATAGAAACTTATTCCCTACCATGTAAGAGTAAAGAACTTCATCTTAACCATTTCATTTTTACATACAAAAAGTAACTCTTTGCTCGAAAGCAGAAGGTTAAAACAGATTGCCAAGGAGTAACAAACTAACAATCATTCGGAGGAGTCAGAGGTGGGTTGAACAGCGACGGTGGTTGCGTTGGCTGGGGGGTTGTGAAACGCCCACATCCGGGAAAGCTTGCAAACAACATCCCTTCTCTCTATCCGGTCAAAAATCCGCTGTCCTAGTTCAAGCTTACCACATCGAGAGTACATTGTAATAAGAGCACTTATAACAGGCAAACCTGAATCAAGCCCTCTCCTAAGAATATAAGCATGAATTACCTTGCCTTGCTCTAAAGCAGCCAGAGCTGCACAAGCTTGCAGAACGCTAACCATAGTAACAGAATTTGGAAATGAATCATGAGTCTCAACTATCATTTCCCTAAAAAGCTCCAATGCCTCAAAGGATTTTCCGTTTATAGCATAACAAGCGATCAGTGCACTCCAAGAAACCACATTCCTAACAGGCATCTTCTCAAAAACAAAACTTGCTTCGGAAACACAACCAAACCTCGCATACATATCCACTAAAGTGGTCATAATATGAACATTAGCTTCAAACCCATGTCGTAAAATATGAGCATGAATCTCTTTTCCTTTCTTTAAAGGAGAAACTAAACACTCAAAAGCCACACAAGCTTTAAGCACGTAAGTATAAGTAAACCTATCGGACGGGATGCCAATCCTATTCATTTTTCTATACAAACCCAAAACTTCTTCTCCGAAACCAGCCAAACTAAGCGCTTGAAGAATCGCATTCCAAACAAAAATCGTTCTCTCACGCGTTTTATCGAACACCTTGCGAGCATCATCGAGTGAATCCAAAGCAGAATACATAGAGATAAGTTTGGTGACCAAGAAAGGATCTTGGCCGAACCCATTTTTGAAAATATGAGAATGAAGGGAATGGGCAAGGGAAAGGGAATTTTGGTGGGCAAGGGAAAGGATAAGGAGCTCGTAGGTTTTTTGAGAAGGGCTGGGTTCATGGGAAAGGAGTGACAGAGCTTGTTTAAGGTTGCCTTGTTTGCATAAGGATTGGATTAGCTGGTTGTTGTCGGGTGTGGAGGTGGAGGTGGAGGTGGAGGGGTTTAAGGTAAGAGAACAGGAAGGGAGCTTCGGAGGAGTCAGTGGTGGCTTGAACACCGACAGTGGTTGCGTTGGCTGGGGGGTGTAAAACGCCCACATCAGGGAAAGCTTCTATGTTGTCTTCAGATATTTTTGCACAAAAGTAAAAGGATTGATCTTATGTCATGTTTAAGTTTGTTTAGTTGTGAACTTGAACTTCTAGGTTTGAGATTTCTTTTGCCTCACGTGCATGGGCATGTGCCAAAGGTTGCCCAGAAAGATCTCATAAACTCAAATTCTTTGTTTGTAAAAGAAAAGTAATAAGAAAGAAAGAAAAACTTAATACACTCGTTTTATCCGCAAACATTATGAACCAAGATCAATTGATTTTCGGGGCAAATTAAACGTTGAAGGTTAAGTTCTTCAATCATATCATAGAAACTTGTTCCCTACCATGTAAGAGTAAAGAACTTCATCTTAACCATTTCTTTTTTACATACAAAAATTTAACTCTTTGCTCGAAAGCAGAAGGTGAAAACAGATTGCCAAGGAGTAACAAACTAGCAATCATTGATTGATTACATGTTATTCCCCAATATTCTAACATTTGAAAGGAACTGGATATTTTACAGTTATCGAAGTTTTCTCATGAACCATCACACAGGTGAAAACTGCAAACACATACATTTTAGTTGACTCCGAGAACTTGCTAATGAATACTCTTCAAATAAGCTGTTATTTGGCCCATACCCCATTTCCATGGACATATACAAAAGCTACAAGGCCATCGGAACCCAAAATCTCCATGCAGCATATCGCTAAGCTGTTGTAGGATCGTTAATCACACCTAAGAAGTCATCCTTTATGGTACCGATACAGAACTGCGAGTGAAAAGATCATTATTATTAGATGAGACATGAAATGAACATAATTTAAAAGTTACAATTTTGACAAGTGAAAATAGTACATGCTCAATTAATGACTTGGAATGTGATAACTGAAGCACAACTATATGTAGATGTGACTTATTTATTGGGACACTTACCACAATTCTAACAGAATATAAGGCTTACAAATTTTAAGAGAAACTCAAACTTAATGCAGCCTAGTGGAATGGTTGGCCCATGAGCTGGAAACTCTCTTGATACACTAAACAAATAACCGTCTGTAGCACTGTATTATTTGATTACTGACCAGTCTCAATAAACAGCCAGGCACTAATTTAGATTAACAGAAAATTTTAGGTGAGCTTAAAAGATCTCTTCATCAACTTAAAAATCTAGGTCTCAAAGTGAATCAAGGTTCTAGAAGGATATGATATCCAAAGAAGATGCAGCACAGATAACAATAAAAACTATGAGTGCAATAATAATGGAGAGGAAGAAAAGGTCAAATTTTTACTATTTCAGTAGCATCTACTCGAGTTCCAATTATCTTCAAGCGCACTTCACAATCCTTTTGGATCTTAACCTGTGAAGAACAAATGATAAAGTCAAAAACAAAATTTGTAGAAAAGAAAATTAACAAGCTCCTCTTACAAAATGAAGCATACCGATCCATCAGAGGTAGTATAATTTGGCATATCTCCAGACTGAAACTCCATATCATCTGGAATCAACTGAAAAAGAAAAAACATTCTTTCACACAAGCAGAATGGGATATATGTGCAAATCTAGTAATTCAGAAATGAGAATACGGCAAAAAGCGTAAATGAGAAAGAAACTTCACCATAATTAACAATTACATGTGCAAATATCTAATCAAGTAGAAGATGACCAAGATAAAAGAGTTTCCTATAGTATTTAACTTAAATCCACTCGTGGAACTTATCCATGCTAGCATGCTTACAGCAAAGCAGCTACTTCTTCCTATATCACACGTTAGTCTTCACCAAGATTGATAAGGTGAAAGGGAAGAGAACTAAGAGAATGTAACTCATTTTCTCTCTATGCAAAATCAAAAGTGAAAAAATCCCTAACAACAAGTTATGCAAAGTAAATCAAATAGGATAATTTCAATTCTTCATGTTCAGATACAGAAAATCTTAAATGAACCTTTTAGATACTATATGCTTCTTAAATCTCTTCTTTGTCTTCTACTTTTTAAATTTTTTTTAAAAAAGTTGATAGATTACAATAAAGGAGGGGGAAACAAGACAGGGCAGGGGTTCAAATTCCCACCAGAATGCATGAAATTATAGAACATATCATCCATAAGCCAAAGCTCTTTAGGCATAAATATGAAAGGGACTATGCAAAATGATTCCATGATACGAGAACATATAAATCGATTAACAGATGCCATGATGTCCAGGAAACAAGACTTACATGGTTGGAAACAAAAATTTGAACAGGCCCAGCTTCTGCAAAGAATCCCATCTGTATGGAAAACATAAAAGTGATTACAAACATGAAAAAGGACAGAAAAAATCAATAGTTAGTGAATCATATTAACAGGGGAGAAAAACAGACTAGAAAAAAGAGGTATACATGCCTTGTTCACCATAGTAACAGCAGCTTCCAAGATCTCCCCCTTAAATGGTCTAAACACAACACATTGATACTTGACAGGGAATGTTACAAAACCTGTCCCATCTCGAATTAAACCTTTTCCAATGTTCTCTATACCCGTTATCGCCACCACAAAACCATGTCTACCACTGCAAGTAATTAGAAAAGTTATCAATTTATACATTCGTTCCATGTTAGCCCTTAACATATTTTAGATTCTTTAAAGCAATCGGATGATGAAAATTGAAAACCCAATAGACAAAAAAACTATAACTAAATAGCCTAAAATAAAGCACCCAAAACAAGAAAGCAAATAAATTTGGATGAAAATTATTCTGAAATTAAAGGAAAGGAGAGAAAAGAGGAACCTGCAAGTTCCCTCAACGTCTTTCATGAGTTTGGAAACTAGGTTTTCCCGCAGGTTACGACCGAAGTGGCGTGGGTGCAGCTGCATGTTCCTCTCCAATACTATGTGAAAAAACATCTTCGATTAAAAACAGAGTTTTCTTCCCTGTATTAAGTTGTTGTAAACTGATACAAACTAGTAATGAAATCAGCAACTGGAAGCATAAACGAGGTCAAAGACGATGTTTCAGGTTTTCCCCTGTCTCTGTCTGAAGTTTTGCTACGGCCACTGGATTCATATACTTAGTTCGGTTCGTTTTATGGGCTTTGAGTTTTGGGCCCTTTATTTCGTTTCTTGGGCTTAACTTGGTTTCTTCTTTGTTGGGTAACTTGGGTTTGCCTGATGGAACCCGTGTTGTTTAATTGCAGTTTGCGTTATTTATGGGCAAATTTCACAAATGTTCATCCTACTATTATAAAATTTTCATTTAGGTCATTCGACTTTAATTTTAATAGAAAATTAATGAAGTTTCTAGCCAAAACATTGTCACCGATTAAAAAAAAAATTGTAATTGTATATACGTCGTCATCTTAATTTGATATGTTGTTTCTTTGTTTCATTTTATAATTTTTCAGCTTAATATTTTTCTAACTAGAAGGCAGAAACAAAATTGTATGAATTGTGAGAGCACTTAGGGCAAGTACATAGTAGTATAGTATTATTCTCAAAAAACATGGTAACACAAGCTTTGATACAACAAGTTAATAAAAGAAAGAAGTATCACCATGTCTATGAGTGATAGTTTGCAACTTATAATTAAGCAGCAACACGATCACTATTCACTACTACGTCATTCCATTCATTATCCCAAACTATGTTACTATATACTACTGGTTCTACGTACAACATTGGGACGTAGGAATGGTACTTATTTATGCCATGACGGTAGTCAGGTATGGGGGTGAATAGCCACCCGAAGGTGGAGGATATTGAGATGGTGGAGAATAACTAGGAGGAGTTTGGGACGGTGGAGGGTACCTTTGAGTAGGTGGTGGATAAACTTGAGTGGGTGGTGGATTGACTTGTGTGGGAGGAGGGTATTGAGATGGTGGTGGATGCCTTTTAGTAGGTGGTGGGTATCTAGATGGTGGCGTGCGGCCTTGAGTAGGCGGCGAGTATTGCCTGGGTGGTGGATAGCCTTGAGTTGGTGGTGGATGCCTTTGAATGGGTGGTGAATATTGCCTTGGTGGTGGATGCCTTTGAGTGGGTGGTGTGTGGCCTTGAGTGGGTGGCGGGTATTGCCTGGGTGGTGGATGAGCTTGAGTGGGTGGAGTGTATGTAGATGGTGGTGGATGCCTTTGAGTGGGAGGTGGGTATTGCCTGGGTGGTGGATGAGCTTGAGTTGGCGGAGTGTATGTAGATGGTGGTGGATGCCTTTGAGTGGGAGGTGGGTATTGCCTAGGTGGTGGATGAGCTTGAGTTGGCGGAGTGTATGTAGATGGTGGTGGATGCCTTTGAACGGGTGGTGTACGGCCTTGAGTGGGTGGTGGGTATTGCCTTGGTGGTGGATGACTTTGAGTGGGTGGAGTGTATGCAGATGGTGGTGGATGCCTTTGAGTGGGTGGCGGGTATTGCCTGGGTGGTGGATGAGCTTGAGTGGGTGGAGTGTATGTAGATGGTGGTGGATGCCTTTGAGTTGGAGGTGGGTATTGCCTGGGTGGTGGATGAGCTTGAGTTGGCGGAGTATATGTAGATGGTGGTGGATGCTTTTGAGTTGGAGGTGGGTATTGCCTGGGTGGTGGATGAGCTTGAGTTGGCGGAGTGTATGTAGATGGTGGTGGATGCCTTTGAGTGGGAGGTGGGTATTGCCTGGGTGGTGGATGAGCTTGAGTTGGCGGAGTGTATGTAGATGGTGGTGGATGCCTTTGAGTAGGAGGTGGGTATTGCCTGGGTGGTGGATGAGCTTGAGTTGGAGGAGTGTATGTAGAGGGTGGTGGATGCCTTTGAGTAGGAGGTGGGTATTGCTTGGGTGGTGGATGAGCTTGAGTTGGCGGAGTGTATGTAGATGGTGGTGGATGCCTTTGAATGGGTGGTGAGTATGTAGACGGGGGAGGATACCTTTGAGGTGGCGGATGGCCTTGAACCGGTGGAGGGTATTGGCTAGGTGGTGGATGATGCTGAGTGGGTGGTGAGTATTGGCTAGGAGGAGGATGCCTATGAGTAGGTGGTGGATATTGCGTAGGAGGTGGACGCTTTTGAACAGGCGGGGGATACCTTTGTGATGGTGGCGGATATCTAATAGTTGGTGGGCTTTTAGGAGGCAGGTAGCCACGAGACGGTGGTGTGTATTGAGATGGTGGTGACGGACCATAGCCTATTTCCGCTTTGGATAGTGTAGATTCATTAGCAGCAGAAACCTGTTTTGCATAGTGAGGTGCTCGATCCCTCCCAAGATGATCATTTCCCTTTTCATATACATTGGAAAAGGTAGCAAATGAAAGACTACTGCTGCTTTCTGCTGCAAACACTAGCAGCAATATTTGTGCAAGCAAAGCAAGTAACTTCATTTTTAGTACCATGGAAGTGTTTTAGTACAGTGAAGAGTGGGTGCATAAATAGCGTGAAGACTTGCAGTAGGCTACAAAAGTATTTAACGTACGTTCGGTTGGTGATGAAACTGCACCACCGACATGCAAAACCTGTTGTGTCAATTTGCTTACACGTTCACCTATAAGTTAAAGCTAATGCATGAACTCTCCCAATGTAGTGTATATAAGCTTTGGATTTAGTCATGTTGCAAAGTTTGACACTTAAGATGAAGAAGGCGGACGTCATTCGATTGACTCTTCGGAGGAAAAGGTCGAGAAATGGAAGGGGTGGAACATGTGGGAAGAGATTGCATCTTGCAAGGCTCCTCTCTCTAGTTCACATTACGAAGGGTTTGCCTTGTCTTCCAAGCTAGGCGTCCGTTTGAGGTTCAACTGCTGAAAATTGAAATTATATAATATGGCCAAATGGCACCATCTTCGTGAAAGAATGCAACTTTTCTGCCGCATAGTCTTGGCCGAAACAAGATTTTCACGTGTAATTTGACTTTTTAATGATATATCTTCCCGTTAGTGACGCCAGAAATCTATCTATCTCGGGCAACTTTTTACTTTAAACCAAATTCATCAAAACCCACAGTTTAAGCAGTAAATAACCTACAAACAACACTTTAAAGAAGATAAAACACTACTACTACAAACAAAGGACCCTTGAGGCCACCTGTAGGTATAGCAACTATGCCCGATCGAGTTAACTTCACATAAATGACAAATAAGAGATAATTGGTTGCCACTTGCCATCCAAATAAGTACAGGTAATGCAGACATAAACTGATAAATAGAATGCGGAAGCTACATTTGCAGTCAAAACAATATGTTCTGTCATAGTATTAAGCTCTATAGCAGCTTGCAAATATATGTGTTAGTAGTATATTAGCAGCTCAGAGAGGCCATGAAAAAAGGCAAGCAACAAGCCTCATGCAAAGCTCACGATAAAGATAAATGGTGAAGAGAAACTCTCTTGTGATTAAGAAAATCTTTCTTGTGGAAACCATATATTACCCACACGGTCATTTACAGACCATAATGTATGTACACAGTCATAAGGATTTCTGTGAATCTTTAATTGAAAAGAATGATATTGTGGCCCTTGCTGTTGCCCTAAAAGACGGTTACTCCAAACTAAGATACTCAACAACTTGTTTCTTAGAATTACAATACTTTAAAAAAGATAACCTGTACCCTTCGCATGGGGAGGAAATTGGGAATATTGCAGAGATCACAGATCTTGAAGGAGCTCCGCCACCAGCATTCTAATCTTTAAGATTTTCCTCTAATCACAACTAGACTGCAAAACATGCGAGTAGGAATTAAGTTCACAAACCGGAAAGATAATCAAAATTACATGGAATTGTTTTGAACTCACAAATTAAAAGTAATAACATACATGGGCCAAAGGAGACATCAAAAGAGATGATAGAAACAGCTTTTGAAGCCTTTACAAGTTTTATCAAACCATGCCATGCTTATTAAAGATATACTATACACTTACAACCAACATAAAATGTCTAGCATATGTGAATTCTAAAATTATGTATGATAAAAGAAATACACAATCTGCAACTTGCAAGCACAGAGAACTGCAACCTAGGGTGATCTATGTAACCAAAAGAATGGACTATGCATCATGCATGTAGAAATTACAATCACATACACAGTTGACAAATTTCCACAAGGACAGAAAACCTCAGGTTTTAACAATTTGTTGCTAAAAGTTAAGAGAACTCTAAAGGGCACAGCATGCCCATTAAAAAAATGATCTAAACCAATTCTTGCACAACAAATAAGAGAATTCTGCATTTAACCTAGGAGTATTGAATTTGTGAAGCCATGAAGCAACTAATAAAGCAGTACATTGGTCATGGTACTCAGGTTTGTAGTATAACTTGCAAGAAATTTATTGATATAAATTAGGACAAAGAGACGTATCACATGCAGGATGTAGAGTTGTTTCTTCAATTATTACTAGTGCAGGTAGAATAACATAACAAATTTTGGAGGGATTGCAAAGCATTAGCAACAACAATTGTGAGATACTGAATCCTGAAACCAAGGCAGAGGTGGTTGCTTCATGCTAGAGATTGTGTGACAACATATTGAATAACATTACGAAATATGACTCTCAAAAGTAGATCAGCAAAGCAATAGTTTGGTCAAAAGGTTATGCAGTACAAGTAATAGATTGAAACTTACAACAGCAATTCTACGTGGGAACTGAAACAGGGGTCATCATGTCCCTCACATGAACCGGGACTTTCTATCTGCAGGCTTAAGAATTTGGAAAGAGCACATTAGGCTTTCATCAACACTCATCATTGCACCAGCATTATCAAATTCACCACAATAGTTGGGTGCAGAAAATATAGTAACAAGCTGTCTGTCAGCAAAGAACTCATATCCATCTTCAACAACCTGAAAGAAGCATCACAGTCAGCTGCTTAGCTTGCACAACCATACACAAAAAAGGAAGAAACAAGCAAATGTCCTAACCTGATGAGCACGACAAACAAGGTCCATATCATTTTTCATTAAAAAGTCAGAGACTCGATCGGGCCCAAAGGTGAACGAGACTCCTCGATCATTCATACCCCAGCCTTTGATATCCCTACCAGGATCTGACCAAAGTAAATCACAAAGCAAACCAGAATCTGGAACGTCAGTTGGACGAGACAAACTCCTAATTTGATCCAAATTTGTTAGATCAGGGGAAAGGCCACCATGCATACACAATATTTTGTCATCTATCACAGCAGCCACTGGAAGACAATTGAAACAATCAGTAAAGGTTTTCCACAATCTCACATTGAACCGTCTCTTACATTCATCATAAAATCCATAAATCCGATTAATAGAAGCACATTCGTGATTTCCTCTCAAAAGAAAGAAATTCTCTGGATATTTGATCTTATAGGCCAGCAAAAGGCATATTGTCTCTAGACTCTGCTTGCCACGATCAACATAGTCCCCCAGGAACAAGTAATTAGCATTAGGAGGGAAACCACCATATTCAAAAAGCCGCAAAAGATCACTGTACTGCCCATGGATATCTCCTGAAAGAAGATAAAAAAAGAACACAGATTAACCAGCAAGGAGGATATTTGAATTATTGCACAAACATTACAAAACCCGATGCAGAGAAAGTATAAGTAAATGTAATTAAATAAGGAGCTCGCTTATGAGTTTTGTCCTCTTACAAATGGCAACCTCCTTATCAATTTTATCTCCTAATCAAATTGATAAAGCAAAATAATATCATGTTAAAATCTTTGCAACACCATTTCCTACCCTCAGAAGAAAATTGATTATTCCAGCAAAAGAACATCAACAACATTATTACTTTTACCAATTGTCTTCTCTGAACCTTTTGAAACTGTTATTCTTAAAGTCATGATTTGAAAGTCTAAGATAAGCGTTTCTACATAATGCATGCCTTTTTTTTTCCTTTTCTTTATTTATAGTGAATTCCTTCAAAATTCTAGGGCTCCTTACTGCATTTTATGTGGTTCTGCCATTTACATAATCTTCAGTTTGTCCATCATGCAAGGATACTAATAAAGGGTTCCCACTTTGAACAATTAAGAATCTGTAGAATAGTCCTTTATGGTTAACATAAATATCCTAATTTCCCAATCCCTCCCTCCATGTAGCTGACTAGTTTCCACCTAAGCGACTTCCCAGCCAACCCATGGCCCTCAAGTAAATAGGATGAAACAAAGCAACTAATCAGGTTTAAATCATCCATGTATCAAGACTATAGCAGCCACCTATAGTATTAGAAACCTGCCTTAATCTAGAAGAAGCAATGCATCAAAGCAGGTTCAATTTCACACCATCAATCTCTCTTCTAGTTTCAGATAATACAGATAACATAGTCAATCAAGCAGATAAACTGCCTATCCACATCACTATTCTAAACCATAATCAATCACCTTCATCTTACCTCAAAGAAAAACACGAAAACATCAATTTTCAATCAATGCAATTTAAGGAAGAAATAATAACAACATCAATGCAGCTTCTATGGACCAGAAACAAACAAACAATACCTTCAAAATTTTCAACTTTTCCCTAATCCAATCTAATTCCCAGAAGGAAAAATAATTACTGTCAAAGTTTTTCGCTTTATCCATTCAAAATCCAGAAACCAAAACACCCAAAAGCCCAAAACATAAATTTCACCAATTTCCAGATAAATAGAAAAAGAAAAAAGAAAGAATCATAGCAAAAAGAAAAACAGAGAAAAACTCTTACCGCAGATCTTGATGGGAGCTTCCAGTTCGAGAAGATTAGGCTGTTGAAGAAAGATTTCTCTGGCAACAGTGCAAAGCTGACGGATCTCCCCTTCCATCAGCTGCACTTGCTTCCCTGCCCCTGGCCTCGCTTGCCTAAACTCCAATAAACGACATATTATATCATCCAAAACCTCAGGCTCGATTGAAACAGATCCCATAATTTTTGTTCAAATCAATCAAAATCTCCCCACCAAAAACAGAACCCAAATTCTCTTTCTCCCCCTCCTTTATGGTTTTTTTTTTCCTTTCTTCTTCTTTCGAATTGATCGAGAGTTTTACTTTGTGGGCGTTCTTTCAAAATAAAGAGGCGGAGAAGAATGTGGCCTAAGGCCTGGCCTTCCTTTTTCCTATAATATAATTATTTTTTAAAAAATCTCGTTTTTTCTTTTTCTTGTGTGGAATAAAAGTTATATATACTACACCACTATTTCCTAAATATATAAGGGAAATTAAATATTCAAAAAATATTAAAATAAAGACGGTGGTGACTGCAACTCCGATGTGGCGGAGAAGCCTATACTTTTTGACACTATAATCAATTTATCATGAATCAAACTTTTCGTCGGAGTCGAAAAATCCGATCATATTTATAGTGAGGCTTCATAAATTGCCACTCGTTTTTATTTAAAATTTCGGAATTGCCCCTTTTTAGTGTAGCAAAAAGTTTCTTCCTTTAATTAATTATAATAATTTAAAATTTTTTTGCCAGAATTAATTAATTTAATTAATCATATTATTTATTATACTCAAAAAAAGAAATTACTATTGATCATCATAATATTATTGTTAAATGTAGCAAAAAAATAATATTATTGTTAAATCATCATTGTTTTGTCAGGATGATCATAATTAGAAGGTGTTTTACTTGTTTAGTCATTTAATAATTCAATTTTAATACTTTTTTAAGGGAATTCAATTTTAATACTGATATAAGTAATAGAAATTTAAATTTTTTCTACCAAAAAAAAAGAAATTTTAATTTGCTGTTTTGGGAGTTAGTTCCTAACAAAAGTATGTAGAAAATTTCAGGACCATTAGCTTAAAAGAGCAAATTAAACTAACAAAAGGCATCTCTATCCAATTTTAAAACAACAAATGACAACAACAACCAAACAAAACAATAGTATTAGAGAGTGGTTTTACTTTTTAGGATAAACTTTGGTTTCGTTTAGTAGAGCGGTGTGGTAGTGGTGTGATTGACATTGTTTGGCAACTGTACAGATTAGATTATGTACTGTACAAATGAGATTATTAGAGCAACGATTGAAACGGAGTTTACACTTAAGCTCCGTTTGTTCCCAAAACGGTGATGAAATGATCAAACGGTAGTGAAACGGTTACAGGAAGCTTTTATACCTTAGGTTTGGTTTGGGTCTTCAATCCTCATCCAATTGTGGTTAAATGCTTTGTTTCAAAAACTTGTTAGGCATTTTAACCAAAAATAAAAGAAGAAACTTGTTAGGCATAGTCATTCTTAGAGATAATATACTCAAATTAATAGTTTTTTTTTCTCTTTTTTTTTCTTTCTCCTTAATCACATGTTTTAAACACTAATAGTATGAAATATATGTGAATTTGGTCAAAAATAATTGAGCCCATGATTGAAATTGCTAACCAAATCAGTTTCAAGTTCCAACCATACATGTTGTTCAGTTTATGAAATTGGTCATATTTGGTCAAATTTTGGAATTTATTTATTTATATATGAAAATGAATATCGGTTGATTTGGTTTACTTATTTGTTCTTTTTTTTTCTTGGACAAGTGACAAGTGACAGGTGACAACAGTTTAGTTTAGTGGTCAGGAAACTCTTTTCCAGTCGCTTCTGAGCGCGTGACAGGTAGTACTAGTAAAGTTCTTCCAATAATAAAACAGAAGTAAAAAATGGTTTATGTTTATGTTCCTTTTTCTATGGAAAAGTGGGAAACTCTTTGAAACAAATCCAACTCCTTGAAATGATGACAGCCTAAAATCTGGCGCCTGGTTAGGCTTAGAAAACGTTTCATAAAAATCCCATTCTTTCCATATCTATCTCGTTGCCGATCCTTGTATATCGAATCTATCCTTTTATAGCTTTCACCTAACCCAATCCATGATGTAAGACCAAGAATCTCCTCATTCCAATTCGAAGTTCTTCTGCGGCTTCTTCTGCTCCTAAGGTACTTTGATCAACTTTTGCTTATGCTTTTGTGTTTAGGGTTTCTGATGAAGATTCTGAAATGGGTTTTTGATCTCTTTGTAAATAGGGTAATCTTCTATAGAGAAATCGAATCTTTTGCTTGTATGTTTAACTGATAAAGGGTTCTGTTGTTAGTATTTTTAGTAGATTCTCTGAAATTTTCTTGTCTGCTGCCTTTCTGGGTTTGAGGTTTTGTGTTTATATGCTAAAAGTCCGAAATAATGAATCCTGGAGAAGAATGGAGTTTAGAGGCATAAAAGTTGAAAGGAAAGTTAAAATTCAGCACCATTTAGGACTAAATGCAGCAATTGATCTGTGGAAATATGTTTTAGCTATTTTGTGAAATGCAGACTGCACAAAACTGTCAAATTATATATTTGTTCTGGAGTGGTTCTACTATCTGTTGACAAGTTGAAAGGGGCAATCTGCTCTCACTAAATTATTGCATGGCAAGAGGCGCCAATAGATAATGGCTGCTCCTGGTGATTATAGACATGTGGCTAGAAAAGGATTTGAATGGTGAATCTTGGTATGCGTAGGTTTATCAATTTAGTTTCTGAGTTATCATGTTTGAAGTCATACGCTATTTCATTTAGAAGGGTTATGGGATGATTTTGCACCAATAATCTTGGGTTGCTCAGTCTGGTTGATGTAGAAGATTATTCATGCTTGAAGCCTGCAAAAGTTGTCCATCTGCTTCCAATTTAAAAACTGTTATTGTTTTGTCCATGGTTGTATAATATATAATCACCAAACTCATCTAAATTAATCAACTGCTCTGAGCTTCTATTGATGTCCCTGATCATGGCAAGTTAATTATTCACACATGACACTTTCTAGCCTAACCTCCAGAATTCTCAATTTAGCAGTTTGATTGAAATTGGGGTTTCTCTTTAAAGAGTCTTACTCTCAACTGGTTAGATTTTTTGACTTAATAAATCGTCCTGTTGTTTGGCAGATGGAACAGGAAGAAGTCCCCATTTTGAAGTCTGAGGATCAGATGGATATTGAGATGCCGGTGGTCTCTGAATCAAATGATATCATTTCAATGCCACCAGACTCTCAATGCTGCTCTGTTTGTGCCTTTTCCAGGCAAGAAAACACTGCTTTGGAATCAGAGCAACGATGGAAGTCAGCAACCAAACTTTCTGGGCTCATAGCTTTTTATGTTATAGTAATGTTAGTAGAGGTTATTGGTGGAGTGAAAGCCAACAGCCTTGCGGTAATGACAGATGCAGCCCACTTGCTCAGTGATGTTGCCGGATTCTCCATATCACTTTTCACAGTCTGGGCTTCAACATGGAAGGCAACATCCTACCAATCATTTGGGTACAATCGTATTGAAGTGCTAGGTGCTCTTTTATCTGTGCAACTCATATGGCTTATATCGGCAATCTTAATTTATGAAGCAGTAAACAGAATTCTCCAGGAAAAGCGAGAGGTAAATGGTGCACTCATGTTTGCTACTGCTGCATTTGGATTTATCATCAACTTAGCTATGGTCATTTGGCTGGGTCACGATCATCATACTCACCATGCTTGTGGGGGCACAGATCATCATCATCACCACCACCACCACCATCACGATCACCACCATCATGGCCATGAGGGAGGGAAGCCTTGTGATTTAGCTGAAGAAGCAGAGACTAGTCTAGTACCAAGTACTCAAGAGAAGACCAAGATATTGAACATAAATCTCCAAGGAGCTTACTTGCATGTCATGTCTGACCTAGTTCAATCCATCGGGGTGATGATTGCTGGAGCTGTTATTTGGATAAAACCGCATTGGTTAGTTGTTGATCTTCTCTGCACTCTTGTCTTCTCGACTCTCGCTCTAAGGCTGACTCTACCCATGCTTAGAGACATATTTGGTATATTAATGGAAAGGACACCGCAGGAGATCAATGTTGAAAAGCTGGAAAATGGCATCAAGAATATCGAGGGTGTTCAAAATGTTCATGACCTCCACGTATGGGCCATAACTGTTGGGAAACTTGTATTATCCTGCCATGTAGTAGCTGAGCCTGAGGTTAGCTCTAGTGAGATACTTAGCAAGGTTAGAGATTACTGTGAAAAAACATACAAAATTCATCACATAACAATACAAGTCGAGTAGTCTTTTACTATTTGATAGCTAGTAGTTTATATACTGTACTTTTGTTGAACGATATAGATTAAAACTTATAACACTTGCCGACTCAAATGTTTTATTACAAATTCATGAATCTTGCTGTTGCTTCAGCATAATTGATTTATATATTATTGAGTCAATGAATTGGGAAGCCAGAAATGCAAGTGGTCCTGCCTATTAGCTACTTGGTTTAGTTGTTTATTAGTTATTGCCCCATTAGCCTATCTGTCAAAGAATATTGGATAGCACGTTCTGAGATGGCAATGCCCTATTTGTTCTTGCAGATATTCCTCCTACTAGAGAAGGAACCAACCTGCATAGCACCATCATGCCCATTTATATTTTGGTCAAAAAACAGCCACCAAATTTATGGGGCTTTAATTTCCTTGCACTTTATTATTCTTTTTGTTTCTTTCTTGGTCATTTTACTTCCGTTTGAACTTTGAACGAGTCATTTCTCTTAAAAACTTTGTTTCTTTGACAATGTAACCTGCAGACAGATATCACCAGACTAGCTAATCAATTCAGACGAGGTCAATTTGTGCCTCACAATGTCCTGGCAGACCCAGTCATGATGAAAAGAAAGTATAGGGGAGACGGGAGAGTAAGTCTAGAAGGAGACACTTTTATTACAAGTTAGTGATTGATATTCAAAATAAAAACAAATTATGCTACTTGTTTGTTCCTAATAGCAACTTCCCACCAAACCTTCCAACTTCTCCTTTTAAGGGAAACCGGAAAAAATGTCTGAGGAACGAGCAGAGAAGAACAAAAGCAGGCCTTTCCATGCTACTAACAATGATTGTTCAAAATATCACAAGCTTCCTTATCACAACTCAATTTAAGTAAAAATAAGTATTCTACACGTCTCTCTCTCAGCCAAAAATTGACAAAAGGGTTAAAAGAAAATGTGGGGGAAAAAAGACGAGAAAAAAAAAGAAAAAGAAAAAGAATATATATATGAAAAAGCCTGCTTTCTAGCAAATACTTTCCCCCTTAAATATAGCCTATAACCTTTCAAGTAGAACAGCATCCTTTCTTAGTGTTCCCGGATGCATCAGCAACATTAATGGTGGTTCCTTGGCCAGGAAGCGTGGTATTTGCAGCTGCTTCCTGTGCTGCCAATGCCTTTTTGCTTATGATATGGTAGATCTCATTCAATATAGTTTGGAATGCCTTCTCAACATTGGTTGCTTCAAGAGCTGACGTCTCAAGAAACGAAAGACCTTCCTTCTCAGCCAGAGCATGACCATCCTCTTCAGAAACAGCTCTGAGATGATTCAAGTCGGATTTATTTCCGGCCATCATGATGACAATGTTAGAATCCGCATGGTCCCTCAATTCACGCAGCCACCTTTGAACATTATCAAAGGTTTGCCTCTTGGTTATGTCATAGACAAGAAGAGCACCAACAGCTCCTCTGTAGTAAGCACTCGTGATAGCTCGGTATCTCTCCTGACCTGCTGTATCCCAAATCTGTGCCTTAACAGTCTTACCCTCAACCTATTACATGAAAAAAAGCATATAAATGAATCACTAATAACAAAGAAAATCAAAACAAGGTTCTATTAGAAGTATATCTAATATGACAGGCTGGCAAATTATAGTTCGCAGGCTCAAGCACTCAAATCTCAATTATTATAACAAGGGCCCATAAACAACAACAATCATATACTCCCTATTTTTAAAAATGAGGACAAAACAGCATAATAACAGCTTGGAATAATGTTATAATTTCAGTTCAATAAAATAATCAGCCAACAGATTCTTAAAGAACAAAACAAAAAACAAAAAGCAGAGACAGTTGTTTTTCACTAGCACAAAATCTTCTAGTCCTTCCAACTTAGTAGAGCTTAATAAATAAAATAGTCAGAACCAAAGTGGAAAATAAAAACTTCTGTGTTGATCAACTCTCGAGCATTTCTTACATGTAGAATTTGTTACTAAAATAGAAAGGGAATACCACCTAAACTACCATAATTACAAGATTAAAAGAAATGATGTGAAAGCCCCCTCCGATTAACATCACTATCTGATCAAATTACTTCTTACCTTACAACACATGGTCAAATCAACTTCCATGCTAAAACAGTAAATTCCTCGAGTAATATCACTAAAATAATTACCCGATTAATTCACACAAGGTTTCACCATCAACTTCATCAAGCAGGATTTTCCAAAACTAATTACTCACATCAGAAGTATCCAAACACACTTTAAAATATCAAAATCGAAGAAAATTTTCAGGTAAAAGTTCTGGAGATAAGAGGCCATTTCAGCAGTAAATAAAAAGAAAAGAAAGGAAGTAAAAATAAAAAGCAAAAGAGAACAGTACAAGTAAGTTGAATCAAAGAGGAGTTGATTGAAAAGGAAAAAGACCTGGAGAGTTCTGGTAGCAAACTCGACGCCGATAGTTGATTTAGATTCCAAACAAAACTCGTTTCTGGTGAACCGAGATAGAATATTCGATTTTCCAACTCCAGAGTCACCGATCAAAACGATCTTGAAAAGGTAATCGTACTCATGATCTACTCTATTAGCCATTTCCCGCTCCCTCTATCTCTTCTCTCTCAAACCTACAAGATCCATAAAAACAATCCATTAGGCAAAAAAAAAAAATTAAAGAACAAAGAAAAAAATTAAAGAGATCTGGAAGCGTTGAACTAATTACCCGAAATGGATAGATCGAGAAGAGAAAAATCTTCAAAAAGGAAATTGATAATTTTAAAGAGATTATACCGAAATTTTCAAAAGAAAAAAGGAGGTGTTATGAAATGAGAGAAAACGGAAAAAACGATGTGAGGATTGGAGAGAGGTGGAGAAGGGGGCCGGGGAAGCTTTGAATTTGATTTTTTGAAACGGACCGCAATAAATATATAGATTTTCTTTTTTTCCTTTATTACGGTTTTTTTTTTAAGCTTTGTGGTGTAGTGGGGGATGAATGCAAACGCTGCCGTTTAGTGGCAATTTTGTAAAAAAGATAATTTCGAAAGGTCAAAATGAATAAGAGCAGGCTGGCAGTGGCAGGTGATTCTTAGTGCCACCAGTGGATGAATGTTAGCTTGTCACCGCGTTCTATATCCCTGCATTTGTCATTTTTTATTGAGCTTCAATCAGGTGCGGTCAAAGCTCTGTCTTCAACCTTTTGTAAAATAGCTTCTTGGTGCCAATGCCGTCGGATATAATCATGGTCGGTATCAATTTGTTGATGCTACCTTTTGATTGGATAATGGTTGGTCAACATTGAAAGACTGAGTACAGAGTAATATTCTTCATGTCATCCTCCAATTTCTTTTTTACATCATGGGGTTTATTTAAATCATGTGATATAATGGCATGAAACTCTTGCATCATATGATTGGGAAATAATAAGACTTTTTTTTTCTTTTTATCAATATCAATAATAAGATTTTTAATTTGTCAATATCTAATCATCTTTTGTTAGAATAGGCACCATTTTTCTTAATACTACTATTAAGTACTAATTATTTTTTTATGACAAAAAGAATTATGTTTATTATCAACATTGTTAGTGGAAAGAGCACAATGTTCCTTAAATAAGGTCTTGGAATTTAAGTTTTGTGAATGACGAGAAAACACGTGCGGAGAGAGATTTATGGATCCTCAACTCTAGAATAATTGGCACCCAATATATGGTTAGGATGAGGATCCTCCTGTCTACTGCACTTCTCATGTTTGATCCAATAGTTCTGAATTTGAAATGATGAATTAGAAGAAAGAATATACATGCATGAGGACCATTAGATGAATATGTAAGGTGTAGTGGACAGATCCATTAGTGGAGAGAATCCTTGCTCATCATATGATTATCAGAGGGTTAGTAAAAAAAAAGGAATTATATTTATTACTATTATAACTTAAAAGCACTGTTACTAAAATAATTCATGGAAAATATTTTGACTTATAAGTAGCACTTAGTTTCAATATTAGCATGGAGTATATGTTTGTGTTAATTACTGAAATGTGATTATAAGTCTTGATTGCAATTTGGAAACATCTTAATTGATTAGTTTTTCCTCTAAAAAAAAGTATTGGTATTATGCCACAAATACCTGTTATTATCACTTGCATAGGGCAACTTTTTTTTTTTTAAAGTCAATTCGTCATCACAAATCATATAGTAGCATCAATTTGAAGTCAATGATAAAATGATTAAACCATGGCTTAGCTTCATTCAAGAAAATTAGAATAATGAAACATGATGAATCATTGTTTAAATTATTGATCAAATTTTGTTTGATTTGTTAAGAAAAATGAAAAGAAAACTTTTAACTCTGTATTTTTACTATCAATTCTTGGGAATTTTGGATGTTCAGCTATGCTTAACTTTGTAAATTCAATGGTTGGAAATTAAAGTGCATCCAATAAAAGTCTTGATTTCAAATTGCTTTCGCTTGGAGTTTTAATCGTTTTGGAATAACTCTTTATACAATTAAACAAAAAAAACTACTAGTAAGTTTCTTGGTTGAAGCTTTCAAAGTTTTTTTTGAGAAGAAACAATAAGAATAAAGCTATTCAGAAACTATTAAAACTCCAAACAATGCGAAAATTTGTTTGGAAATCTCATTTGAGATTAAAAAAGAGATTAAAAGCTAAAGTAATCCGGTTTAAAATAACATTGCATAAAACCTCAATGATCTGATTGAAAATCCAAATTATTTTGCATAATATATATATATATAATTTGGATTCGACATGTTTGGACTCCAAATTATCTTAAGCATAATGTGACATTGGAAGTTTTGTTTTTTTGGATGAATAGATACTACACGAGGGATGAGAATATAGTAATACAGAAATTATTATGTACCTAACGTTTTAAGCACCGCACAATATGCGAGTCTAATCAATGATTGTGATTTCCATTACATTAAATTAAATTAGTAGTATGTTGCGGGCACCAAGTCGCTGGTCAGATGACGAGGTGGAAAAGCTCCGGAGGTGACCTGAAATCATTAAGAGGAGGCGTTGAGAGTGACGGGGCTTGATCCCCTGTTTGTACTCCGATGCCTAAGTCGGAGATCTAGATCTAGTTTTTAGAGTTTAGGGTTTTTGAGAATGGAGAGTGTAATATACCTCAGCCTTTAGAGTTGTGGGTATTTATAGGACCTACTTGCACGGATCGCACATTAGAGATCATGTGTGGAGTCGTACGTTTGGAGGTCACGTGTGGAGTCGTATGTTTGAAGGTCATGTGTGGGGTACCAGATGGCTGGCCTTGGGTTCCCGGGCCCTAGAGCTGACTGGGCCGGGTGACCTTATTGGTCTTTGGGCTCTTTGAGGTGGATTGTGTCGGTCGTCGGGAATTGTCGAGCGCTAAGCAGTTGTGCCATGCTCAACATAGTAATTACTTTCCCTAAAATAGTAATTCAAAAAAAAGTACCAAGAAATTAGTGGTAATTACTAGTACTTATTTTCATCTTTTGATTTCCACTACATTATAATTATATGTAGGATTTTTTTTTCCAAATTATACATAGTATATTCAGTATTCACCAAAAAGAATTATAATGTAGGATTTCTATCATAGGATTAGTAAGAGTCTGAGTCATCATTAATATTCGATGAAAAAAACCATGAAATATCATATGTAATTTTTGAAAAAAGGACAGCCGTCCGATTATTCCGCCAAATCATGATTCATGAAGTCACGCTGCGGCCAACCCGCCACCCAAATACCCACCGATCTTTCTGAAGTGAGAAACACGCGCATATATCCAGAGAGTACTCTTAAAATCTGAACTCCAAAACCAAAAGGGTAAAGGTAAATGTGAGTTAGAAAAGTAACAAGAAAAAATAAAAAAAAGGGGGAATCCAAGTAAATCGTGAAATACTTTGCACAACAAGGGAACTTCATCGGCAGAAAGCAGAAGAGAGCCCAGCCCAAAATTTGGATAACCGGAAAGCATCTTCCTCCCGAGTCGCGATCTCTCCGGATTGAAGAATAAACGAACGAAAGATGAGGAAAGAAGACACCGTGAAACTCATCAGTGCTGAAGGGATCGAATTTGTTATCGATAAGGAAGCTGCAATGGTTTCTCAAACCATCCGTAACATGCTTACCTCTCCAGGTCTCTTCTTTTTTCATCTAATTTCTTATTTAGGTTCTTTGGTAAATTGGGTTTTTAGTTTTTATTTCTTTTGCAATTTGGATTTTTTTTTGGGGTGGTTGGAAAGTTGAAATATAAGGGGTTCTGGGTAATGATGCTTAAGGTAGTTTTGCGGAGACGGAGCATGGGGAAGTGACTTTTCCGGAGATAAGTGCTGTGATTCTTGAGAAGATCTGTCAGTACTTTTATTGGTCTCTTCAATATTCCAGGTTCTTTATCTTTAACTCTAGTATTGAATTTGTCTTTTTCTTTAATTCTTGATTATTCATTGTATATTTTTGTGTCCATGAAAATGATGCTTTGAATGTGGTGGATATGTTTTGCTAACTCTTGTTCAAGTAATCAAATTATATGTGGGAACACTTTTGTTGTATCAAGTTAGAAGCAATGAGTGTGTTTCAGTGAAGTCTTACTGTTAATATTGTCCCCATATGTTGAGAGGGATTGTAGTTAAAGTGGAAAATAGGGTTGCAAACTGCTTTATTGCAATTTTGAGATGTTAGCACTCAATGTGCCAGTCAATTTAAGATTCTTCAAAACTAATTTATCATGTTATAGTGTGACATAGATGAGCCAAGAAATACTATATGTTTTTTTTGGGATGATCTTGTTGGAATTGAGATGTGCAAGCTTATCATCTGAAACTAATAACTGGTTTAAAGCTGCTTTGGCTTTGAAGTTGTGGAATAGGCATGGGATAGTTGAGAATGCTATACTATTACTCTCATTGTGTGATAATTTAATTTCCACAGGATTGACAGAGAGATTAAATGCATAAATTCTAAATGACAAAAATGTAGAGAATGCTTTGTATATTATCACGCTTTGTTTCGTTTTGATATTAGCCATATATATCAGTGCTACTTGCAATTTTCATGCAATGAGTTTTTAACAACTGTTCAACCTCTCAAACTAATAAAATAATCCCGTTATGCTAGTCGCTAGAGCTATTACTAGACTTATTTACACCTTTTGGTTGCATGAGTCAACTCTGCTTTTTATATATTTGAACTTTGAGGTATGTTTATGAGCTATCCTCTTTTCCTTTACACTGATCAGAATGTTACTATTTGGTTAGGGGTAAAGAGACCGAGTTCTACATTGAACCGGAATTGACTCTGGAGTTGATGATGGCTGCTAATTATCTCCATACTTGACGCTAGTAGTTCCCTTGCTTCTTGGGTTAAGTGCCATGTATAAAATTGTAAAGCCTTTTCTTAGCAAAATATTTACTTTTGATTTTTTTTTCCATCTCTTTCTTTAGATGTTTGGAATGTATTGGTAATTTGTTGTTACCTTATGTGCATCACCATCATTGTAACCACCGTTCTCTTTTCTGTCCTCCTTGCAGAATTTCTCCAGGTGATATGTTGTTGCCCAAGAAGAGTATCTTTGGCATATGCATTTTAGCTCTCTGTGAAACTGCAGTGTTTTGCAGTTATCTTGTGTTATTGTTTTAACTCAGAACACAAACTTATGTAGGCATGAATTTCAGTTATTGTTGCAAGACAAGATGTATAATTGATACTGATATACACCAAAAGTAACTTGAGCACAATCTTGAAATGTGAATGTTTATGGACTAATTTTATGTTAGTGATGTCTTCACATCTAATGCCGCGCCCACAACACCAGCCATTATATCAAAATGATGTAATAAGCTTGATTAACTGATTCAAGGAGTAGTAGGAAGAACCACCTTTGGAGCAGAGTTCAAGCTTCTCCTTTAAAGTCTTAGCTCTCTGCCTCATTTCTTCCCCTTGTTTATCCACCATTAGCCTCCTGACAACTCTCTCTATTTCTTCTCTGTCAAACATATTCTCCAACTCTAAGCCTATTCTCCAGACGTGGCTGATAAGCCTAGCATTGACCCTCTGATCCCCAAAACAAGGTCTGCAGATCATCGGAACCCCTTCCGCTATGCTTTCCAGCGTTGAATTCCAACCTCAATGAGTCCAAAACCCTCCCACAGCACCATGTGCTAATACCTCCGTTTGGGGTGCCCATTTTACAATACACCCATTTTCTCCAACAGTTTCTACTAAATCCTCAGGCAACAGCTTGTCCCATTCTGGATCGTCAACAGACCCAGGCCTAATAACCCACAAGAACGGCTGCTTGCTGTTAGCTAGACCCCATGCCATTTCAACTAGCTCCTCCTTGTCTATAGATGCTAAACTCCCCAAGCTTATATATAGAACTGAATTAGGAATTTGCTTGTTGAGCCAAATAATGCAGCTTTTGTCCTCGTTTAGTAAGCTGGCTGAGGAGGCTGGAGCGACCTTGTGCAGAGGACCAATGGGGAAGATTGGAACTGAGCATTGTGTTTGAATCTTTGTTAGTGATGATTGTTCAAGAACATCACTAGTGTTCCAGATAACAGCTGAGGATGTTCTTGTCTGGCTTATGTTAGAAATCAGCTGCAAGAAATGGTCCGGTGTCCCAAATTTGGAAACAGGAAGATCCTTGAATCTGAGGGGATGAAGCTCAGACACTAAATTTTCTGACATTGAACCTATGATCAAAATGTTCATTTTCTAGCATTAGTGATGATTCTAATTCCATGATCAAATATGCTCCAGTTTAGATCAAAGAAAAAGTGCACAAAGTAAACATATTGATATTTGATACATACCTTGCAAAGTAAGAAGACCCTGTGCTTTGAGTGGTTGGATCGCAGCGCGAGAAATAAAGGTTAAAGCACTGGTGGTGCGCAGCATAATACTTGGCAGATTTACATGTTTTGCTGCTGCTTCAGAGATGAACATTAATTCATCATAGATTATGCATGCAATATCTTCATGATTTTGCACCATCCGAATCAAACATTCCAGCAAGGGCACTTGAAAAGTCACGTTAAGAGCCGATATAAGAGTCACTAAATTGCCAGAAGAGATGATTTGATCAGACAAATTATGAGGTATCGATACGAAACGAAATTCAGGATGGTTTGAAGGGTCAGGAGAGTTGAACACAGTGTGAATAACAGTAATGGAGAAACCCTTTGAGTGAAGAATGGATCCAAGCTGAAGCATGGGATTAATGTGACCTTGGAATGGCAATGGAACTAAAACAAGCCGGCGACACATAACTCTCTGCTTTTCCATTTCTGTTTTTTGCCCTGTTTTGATGGGTGGATGAAACTTGTTAAGCTGTCCAACTAGAATTTTAATCTTTATAAAATTGAGTTGGAGCACTTGCCAAATGATGAGACAAAGTTGTTATGATGGTGTACAAATGAGATGCTGGAAGCCTCTGTCTATCTTTTAGCATTAAATTATTTTTCTTTTTGAAGTATAATAATAAATAAAAAAACCTTCCCTCAAGCAGTGATCTGTGCATAGTGATAGTTTTGTCTGATTGTAGTTGTGGTGTGGGGTTAATAATGCCAATTTGAAGGAGAATCTATTTTTTGGGTGGCAATTTACAGCTGCAGATCTTACGAAATTACTTGGTTGATTTCTGGCATCATTGTTGGCTTTGCCGCTTTGGAATTCATCCGTTATCCAATCTTCTTGACTTGAATGGAAGGAAATTTTATTCTTAAAAGGCCATAAATTCCTCTTTAAGCACATAGTGAAAAATCAAAATATACTTAATTCTTGGCTGTATATACTTCTTAAGATGAGAGGATATCAAGGCAGAAAATCCCAGATACTCAATACCAAATTTAAGTCCAAACCCAGTATAAAAATAACATCAACCAATATCTGCAATAGAACAAACAATGGCGAATTACAGGTTCCTGCTGCTTCTTGAAATCTCCTTCATCCTAATGCTTGGCATGAGCCTTTCATCCACAGACGCTAATGATGATAGAAAGGCGAGTAATATCTTTGAAGCTTAATAGTGAATTTGTATATGAATATGTATGAGGAAGATGATGATGATGATTATAATGGTAATGGTAATGGTAATGCAGGACTATATTGTTTATATGGGATCGCTTCCTAAGGGGAAGTATTCATTAACTTCTAGCCATCTTAGCATTCTTCAACAAGTTACCATGCAAAGGTAATTTCTTATAATTTGTGGCTTTAGAGATCAGTTTTAGCTCTTACTTGACAATTGTTTATCTTCAGTTCTGTGTCAGATTCCTTGATGATCCGAAGTTACAAAAGGAGTTTCAATGGATTTGCTGCCAAGCTCACTGATGAAGAGGCAGAAAAGCTAGCCAGTAAGTGGTGCAACTTTTTTTTTTTTTGGTAATGTGCAATTTGCTTTCTGCTTCTGGTTTTAATGATGAAAACAGATTGTTTGAGTTTGAACTGCTATGAATTATGATATATATATGCAGGCATGAAGGAAGTGGTATCCGTGTTTCCAAACAGAATTCTCCACCTTCATACAACAAGATCTTGGGATTTCATGGGTTTTAATAAAACTGTTAGACACAACCAAGTGATAGAGAGCAATGTTATAATTGGTGTCATTGACTCTGGAATCTGGCCTGAGTCGCCAAGCTTCAGTGATAAAGGTTTTGGTCCACCTCCTAAAAAATGGAGAGGTGCTTGCAGAGGAGGCAGAAATTTCACTTGTAACAAGTAAAAACCCAGACCCCAAAATCTTATAATAATATTAACTGATAATAATTTGGTAAATTTGATGCTTAAAATGATATATATAAAGATATGAGCTTACCAAATATGCTTGTCTTGTCTTGCAGCAAGCTTATTGGAGCTAGGTTTTACCAGACACCACCATCAGCAAAAGCAGACGCAAGAGACAGCGAAGGTCATGGAACCCATTGTGCATCTGTAGCAGCAGGGAACGAGGTAAAGGGTGTTAGTTTCTTTGGACTTGCACAAGGTACAGCAAGAGGAGGGGTTCCCTCCGCAAGGATAGCTGCATATAAAGCCTGTAGTCAAGACGGCGGGTGTACCTCAGTGGATATCCTGGCAGCTTTTGATGATGCTATTGCCGATGGAGTTGATGTCTTATCAGTGTCACTAGGACTTGATGATCCACTTGATTTTTTCAATGATGTCATAGCCATTGGTGCTTTTCATGCAATGGACAAAGGAATACTTACTGTAAATTCTGCAGGCAATTTCGGTGCAGGAGGACCACTTACTGTGATCAGCGTTGCCCCATGGTTGCTTACTGTAGCAGCAAGCACCACGGATCGCAAATTCATTAACAAGGTTGTTCTTGGGAATGGCAAGACCCTAACTGTAAGTTTCATAAATTCAATCTTGTGTCTTTATGCTTTGTGAGAGTTATAATTCCAGCAGACATTGATATATACTATATATTTTCTTGGTGCCAATAGGGGTTTTCGGTTAATTCCTTCAGTACCAAGGGAAAAAAGCTGCCTATAGTCTATGGACGTCAAGTTTCCAAAAACTGTACTGAATTTGATGCCGGGTTGGTTCAACTTGACAAACATATATTTACTAGTTTCAATATGTTTTCAAACTTCAATTAAAAGAAAAATCAGTAAAATAACCAAAAGGGTCCATTTCCTTTTTACCTTTGCAGGTTGTGTTCTGCAGAATGTTTAGATAGTGGTCTAGTGAAGGGAAAGATCACCGTGTGTGATGGATTCCTAGGCAATTTCGATTCTCATAATGTGGGTGCTGCTGGATCAATTCTGCTAAATGACCAATACGACAACGTTTCTTTTGTTGTGCCATTACCTGCTGCTGCATTAAACATTGGCAAGTATTTAATGGTCCAGTCCTACATAAATTCCACCAAGTAAGCTTACAATTTTGCTTTAATGTGTAGCTGCAGCAGCAACTTTCATGCTTATTAGTTGAATGATATCTGATTTTCCATTTCTTAATTATATATGTTGCAGAAAGCCAGTGGCAGAAATATTAAAAAGTGAAACCATTATGGATTCATATTCTCCTGTGGTTGCTCAATTCTCTTCACTTGGGCCAAACTTTATTGCACCAGATATTCTCAAGGTATAATCATTTTCATTTATGAAAACTACTCATTAATTTGCTCTTTCTTCATTGCAATTTGGTCATGTACTAGTACATTTTCATTCTGCACAGCCGGATATAACTGCCCCAGGAGTGGATATCTTAGCAGCGTTTTCACCATTGGCTCCACCCACCATGAGGCCTGGAGTTGAAGACAAAAGGCAAGTCAATTATAATGTTTTGTCAGGAACATCCATGGCTTGCCCTCATGTTGCTGCTGTTGCCGCATATGTTAAGACATGACACCCTGATTGGTCTCCTTCAGCCATCAAATCTGCTCTCATGACTACTGGTATATATAGTATAATCTTGACTAATGTCCTTTTTGCCTCCTAAACTTATATTGACCTTTTGCCCTCTAAACTTTAATTTGAGACTTTTTGTCCCCTAAACTTGCAATATGAGGACATGTTAGTCCCTCTCAAACGGTAGCAAAAAATACCACATGGCAAGGCCACATCAACAATACCATTTGAAAGGGACTAAAATGGCTTCAAATTGCAAGTTCAAGGGACAAAGTGTCCAAAATTATAGTTTAGGGGGCAAAAGGTCAAAATCATACAAGTTCAGGAGGCAAGAAGGACATTAAGTCGTATAATCTTTTTGTTAGTAATCCATCTTGTCTTGTTAAATCCTTACTTGTATCTCACCAAAATGTTCCTTTTGCTGCTAGCTTTGCCAATGGATAAATCAAGAAATATACGAGGTGAACTTTCATATGGGTCAGGGCACGTTGACCCACTTAAAGCCATTGATCCTGGACTTGTATATGAAGCTTTCAAGGAAGACTACATAAAACTTATGTGTAGCATGGGGTATCCTACAAATTTAATCAAAGGTGTTACAGCAGAAAACACCTCTTGTCCTAAAACTTCTGAAAATGTACCACCTAGAGATCTAAATTACCCTTCCCTCACAGCACTAGTTGCAAGTAACAAGTCTTTCACAGTTACTTTTCACAGAACAGTAAAAAATGTTGGGCACGCAAACTCCACTTACAAGGCACAAGTCTCTCGAAACCCAAAGCTCAAAGTTGAAGTACTTCCTGCAGTTCTCTCCTTTAAGGCCTTGGAAGAGAAGAAATCTTTCAATGTGACTGTTAGGGGAGGAGCCTTACAAAATCGGACTATGTTGTCTACAACATTGATTTGGTCGGATGGCACCCATTTTGTTAGAAGTCCAATTCTTGTACATACATATCCCAGTGTAGACCAATTTCGTGATTGAAAATAAGACCAAAAAAAATAAGTGAAGACCTCTTTTTATATAGAAGGATAGGCCTAATTTTGTAATCCTAGCTTGAGTAGTATTGGGCCAGTTGAATTAGGCCAATTTGACTACTATTTAATTGGGCTTAAATTAATGCTTAATCCAAACTATTTAAATGGATTAAACCCAATCAAATTATTTAACCAACTAAATAATTGGTCAAATTTTTAGTCTCTACAACCACTCAACCAGTTTGAGGTCAATAAGGTCAAATGCTTGATTACATAATTTCTTGATTTATGATTCTAATTCATGATATTCTACTTATAACAACAAGTGCTTTGACACTTGTTTCATAAACAAGATCTCAGGTTCGAGTCTTGTGAATGGAGAAAACCATTATTTTGAGAGTTTTACTTCATAATAACGACTAATCGAACAAGATTAACTTATAAATATTAAAAAAAATTGATGTTCTAGTTATGAACTTTCTCCGGGATGCTTCAAAGAAATAGGCTGGAAATTTTTTTTTTCTTTACATCTCAAATCTAATTTTTCATGGACCAAAAGATACCATTTTTTTTTTCTTAAAACAAGTTGTTGGGCCTGGGAACTTAAGTAAAATCTAACATGGTTTTAATCCAAAACGCACCGTTTTAGTGGTGGGCTTAAGTTGAAAAACGTATCGTGTTCCGTTTGCTTGAACTTATTAGTGGTTTTTTTTATCTGCATCAAAACCCTCCTGACATTCTCAAAGTATTCTTCCAGCTCCAATGGCAACTCGCGCCATTTCAAAATCCAAGTTGCCAGTTTTAACTACAATCCTCCTTCAAAACCTCACAAAAAATCCAATCACAAGGTTGCAATCTTCTCCGAACCCCCAAATTCCTCCTCTGTTACCCAATTGCCATAAACCTAACTCTGGGTTTAAGCAATATCACGATGGGAGGCCTAGAGGTCCCCTTTGGAAAGGAAAAAAACTGATAGGCAAAGAAGCTCTTTTTGTTATATTGGGATTAAAGAGATTTAAGGATGATGAAGACAAACTTCAAAAATTTATCAAAATTCATGTTTTTAGGCTACTGAAAATGGATTTGATTGCGGTTCTTTCAGAGCTTGAACGCCAAGAGGAGACTTCGCTGGCTGCAAAAGTACTTGCATCTTAACTTCTATCAAGTTTTGTTTGTGTTTACTTGATTGTATTTTTTCTTATCGTTTCGTTTTTCTCTGTTTTCTATTGAGTTAAAGAATGTAATGAGATTGCTTGTCTTTTGTTTGATTGAATGCTTGAAAGTAATATTATTTCTTGCTGAGCATTGATATCCATATTATTAGCTTTGAGAATCTTCATGGGTGTTTCTATTACTGATTAGAACTTAGAAAAGAGGCTTCTTTAGCTTTGTGCTCTTAAATGACATTTTTTGCAGACCAATAATATATGGGTAGTCTTGAGAATGTCAAAGTGTCTATGTAGTAAAAGCTATAAGGAGAATTAATCAGCTTTTGTCCTTTATAAATTTGGTAAGGTTGCTGCTGAGTTTTATTATCTTCTTCTTTATATTTGTTATTTTTGTTGAATTTCAGGTTTTCGAGGTGATTCAAAAACAAGACTGGTATAAGCCTGATGTTTATTTGTATAAAGACTTGATTATAGCATTAGCGAAATGCAGGAAAATGGATGAAGCAATGAAGTTATGGGAATCTATGAGAAAGGAAAATCTTTTTCCTGATTCTCAGACATACACTGAGATCATTAGGGGCTTCTTGAGGGATGGATCTCCTGCTGATGCAATGAATATATACGAGGATATGATCAAGTCTCCGGATCCTCCAGAGGAGTTGCCATTCAGGATTTTATTAAAAGGGCTTCTACCACACCCTCTTTTGAGGAACAAAGTTAAGAAAGATTTCGAGGAGCTTTTTCCAGAAAAACATTCTTATGATCCTCCGGAAGAGATTTTTGGCAGATACTGAGGTATGCATTGGCGCCTTTGCTCTTTCCTTTCATGAGCTATAAACAACAACAACTAGTTACAAGGCTTGACATTCTTTTAGTGTTAGCTTGGTTCTTGATTTACAAAATATTTATATGCAAAAACTTGTCCAGAGTTTTGAACAGCATATAATTAAATTAAGTGAATTCTTTTTCTGTTTTGATTTTATGTGGAAAGCATCACGTCTGTTGAAGCAGAGGTTCTCGTGCAGTCAAATGTAATAATAGGCCAATCTTTCTATTAGGATGATTGTCCCTTAGCTCATCTATTGGCTGCATGAATTTTCCTGGATCATCTTGATCTATATCCCTTTTTGTGAGAACCAAGATCTGTGATGTTTCACATATTTTTTTTCTCAGTTAAATGTTATTAAGTGCTTACTTGATGCATTGGAAAAGATTTAGGTTTCTAGTTTTTCAGTCTTCAAATGAATCAAAACTTCCATAACAGTGAATGGCACTCATAACATTATCAAATTGATGTCCTCCTTTAATTTGAAGACTTCATTGGTTTCAGGGCTTCAAACGATTGAACTTCGTCAGATAGGTTGGTAGAAGCTAGAGACTAGAGACTAACAGGGTAAGACAGCAAAGTCTTACAAAGAGGAAGCAAGAAATGAGTTATCCCCCTTGAAGGAGAAGATCCTATATTCTGGATAATTTTCCTATTTTGAGCTTTAAATGTGGACATTGTGTCCGTGTCATTGAGGAGTTCTCCCAGCTTATAATTGTGATGTACCTTAAAAGATGTCTTAGAAGGGGTTCATGACTTCATTCACATTAAATTTGTCAGGATTGACGAGGAAAACAATAGATATGATTGCTTGATATTGGCTTTCTCTTTGACTGCCTATTTTCCACCGTTTTGCGTCATCCATGATGCCCTTTCATTTCATCATACGGCCATTGCTGTAAATTAAACAACAATTACTTCTAGATAGACGGAAATGAACTTATAAAGAGAAAGCAGCAATTAGTCTCTCTGATAAATATAGCTAGTAGCTCCCACTGAACATCAAAGTGGGCGTGCCGGAGTGGTTATCGGGCATGACTAGAAATCATGTGGGCTTTGCCCGCGCAGGTTCGAATCCTGCCGCCCACGAGCTTCTCTAGTTTTGACCTTTGATTATCTTTTTTCAATTTTCCTTCTCTCTGTCAGTGTCTTGTTCCCTTCTCTTTTTGGCCAAGCTTAATCTTATTTTATCCAATATATTTATTCATTACTGAACATACCCACAGAATGTCAGAATTTCCCAAATTTGACCATGTTTTGGAGTCAGTTCTTTGCACATAACTCTCTAGTCTCTATATTATACAGTAGGTTCAGTTTCTGTTATGAACCTTGCTTTCAGAATATCAAGAAAGAGATAAAGGAGAGGATAGATAGGATTCTGAAACTATTGATTTGAACTTCTACAAAGATTTTTTTTTTTAAAATAAAGGACAGTATGTCTCAAGCTAACTACTAAATTAAGCACTATTATGGATTTATTTCATATTGTGCAGGAATGTTGATCCATTTTAGTGAACATGGTTATTCTTATCTAGCTCATCATTCATCATTTTACACTAACAACATGCCAACTTGTCTTCCTTATACTGATGATCATTTTATTCACAAATTTGATGTAAAGTTGGTGTAGGCTAAAAGAAAATATCGAGTTTAAAACATGTGAGAAGAGATATATTCGATCCTTTTCGACATGATGAGACCTGAGATTCAAGCTCTTATCAAACAAAATCAGAGCAGGCTCTCTCAACCATAATTTCCAGGACGAAATCAAGTGAAAATGACCTCAACTATAACTAGGATATTTGCCAGCAAATGATAACAACTTAATATTGTCAACTAGGCATATGCAATATCCAATCGGGCTAAGCTGACACATCAAGCTTTATCTCAAATTCTCAATCATTGAACCTTATTTTAGACTAACAACAGTATACAAATTTGCTTATAATATGGCAATTTGAAGTCTTGGAACCCCACTTGAGTAGTCTTGACATTAATATCAAAGCAAGCCCCAGTTAGAAAACAGATTCCTTGAAAAGTAATGGGAATTTGGGACAAGTTTGAATGTGGATAGGAAGGATCTGTTTATTCTTTATGAAAAATCTGATATCCATTTTTAAATGAACCCTTTTAGTGATATACAGCAAAAAAAGCAGAAAGAGATCAGAAAAGGCTAAAGGGTATATATATATATGCTGCATAGATAGATATATATATAGTATTTAGTATCTTCTTCATGACAAAATACAAACAAAATGATCAGTTAGGTAGCTTTCAGGGTATATAATTTGGTATCATTTTCATGGTATTTTTGTATCAACTTTGGTATATTTAAAGAAAAGATATAATAATAAATAAGGTCAACAACTATTTAAAGCAAAAAAAAAAAAAGGGGTTTTGAGTGGGGAAACAAAAACCTTATCTAGTTATCTTGTTGTGGGAGTGGGATCAAAGGAATAGGAGATTTCTTTCTCACTCAAACCCCCTCTTGAAGCTATTATATCCAAAGCAAAACCATTTTCCCATGAACAAAATTGAAAGGTCAAGTTATAGTGATTTTGATTTTAAAGGGTGGTTTTTTTTGACCCTATAGAGCCAAGAGAGGCTGCATTTATCCATTAAAGGACAGATGGCAGTACATGGTTAGCCACTTGGGATGCCAAGTGGACCCCACGTGGCACTTATCCGTTATGTTTAGTTGGACTTGGAAAAAAAAAAAAAGGCAAGATTGATATCATATGCAGAGAACCCAAAATGTGAATGAAAGGAAGCTGGTGAAAAGAAATTCCTTCAAATCTTTGATTTGAAAAAAAAGAAAAAGAGAAAAAATTTTACCATAAAAAAAAAATAGTCATACAACACCTTTTCTTGATGATGATGTGCACATGGGCTGCACCTGCAAAATGGCATTTTGTGTAGCAAATTTTTATTTATTTATATATATATATATTTGATTGTTACTGAGACAGTTTGAGATACATCCCTTCCCATATACTTACTGTGATCTTCACGTGCATCTTCTCTGCAAATCTTATCTGTTTTCTTTCTTCTTTTTTTTTCACTTTTTTCAATTGGGATATATATATATAGTCTTCCTTGGAAGGTGTTTGTTACATTAGTTTTTACTTTGGGGGAATTGAATTTAGTGCTTTCCTTCATTTTGTTTGACAAATTAAGAAGAAATAGAGAAATGGAGAGTAAGAGACAAGTTGGTTCTTCTTCCTCATTCACTGCTGATCTTTTTGGCTCCAAGGACTCATCATCTTCGACGTCCAAAGGGATTTTTAGTTCCATTTTTGCACCTCCATCCACGGTATGTTTGTTATGTTAATTTTCCTTGCTGTTCACATGAACTTAATTAGAACACTTCCTTTCTCTTTTGATTGGACTTACTTTGCTTCATTTGTTTATGCTACTAGTTTTATTGGAATATTATTGTTTAAACATTTCAAGAAAGATTGAGAAGTTCAATTTTTGTCTGAATAAGGAAATGAACTTTTTTGGAGTTTGTTTGACATGTTGCAGCAATTTTCTTTATTCTGACATATATATGACTTCTAACATATACTATATCAGAAACTCCTGAAGTGAGCTAAAAAGGTCCATATCTTCTGTATTCTGGAACTTCAGTTAAAGGCTGAAAAAGTGCCAGTTCTGTTTTAATGAAGGACTGATTGCTTATTTATTTTTTTTTTTCATAGCATTTTGTTATTTGGTATATGAGAATTGAGAAGTGGTTTTCTAGTGCAAAGCAATATGGACTGATATATATTACTTAACAATAACCACATTTCTAGTCTAATAGGGAATTTTTTTTTATTTGATTTCAGGCGGGAGGGAGGAACTCTTCAAGCTCAAAGGTGTTAGAATCTTGGCCCAAACAGCCATTAGATGGTTCAGCTTGGAGACATGGAATGCAAGGTTATTTGCTCAGGACATTTCATTTTCTTATATGATTTAAGATCATTAATTCTTGCTTAATTGAAGAATTAATAATAATAGTATGATTTCAATTGCTCATTTGGTATGCAGCTCCGCATGCTGATCAGGCTGCAACCTATATACCCAACAAGGAAAGGAACTCATCAGTGTTTCAGGAAGAAAGGGTGGAACCATGCCATTTAAGTTCATCTCTTTACTATGGTGGCCAAGACATATATTCCCGTTCCTCGACTACTCAAACTTCTTCATCCTACCCTGTTGTGAGTCCTCATCACTGGTTCATTTCTGATACAAAAACTACTTTGTCTTGGATAAATGATAGTGATTAGTATATATATATATTATAACTTCATAAAAGTAATTGTACTATATATTTTGTACTGATTGAATAGTTTAAGAAGGATGGAGGAGAAGATGATCCTAATGGAAACAATTCACAAGATAGAGGAAATTGGTGGCAAGGTACTGATGTTCAAAATAAGCTGCAAGTAAATACTCAATTCAACTATATGAACTTAAAAGAATACATTAAAATCTGATATCTTGATCTGGACATCTGCAGGTTCGCTTTATTATTAGAGCCTGGCCTTTTAATGCATATGGATTCTCCATCAGTTTTCCAAGGTAATCTCATTTACTTAACCTAGCCCATTTGTACTGGTTTCTAAAAATCAAACTGCATCATTTCTTGCAAACCAAGAAACTAGAGATCATGAACATGTGACATAGTCAAGAGATGTGAAATTGTCAGTCATATTTTCTATGAAGAAACTTCTCTGAATGATTTCAGTTTGGTTTCTTATATGCTCTTTGTTATTTTTTTTGACAATTTGCAGGTATCCATATAGCAAACAAATAATCATGGAAGACATGAAACATAAATAAAATTCTGACATGGACAGAGCCCACTAAAAGGATTTTAAATCCTTTTCTGTAATATGATCTCTTTTTCATAATTTTAGCTGATGGTTGAGAATTCCTTAACTATACTATAGACTTAGCTCTGGTATAAATTTTCTTAGGCTGGGGAGAGTGCATCAATTTTAGATGATCCTTTTCTCTCCCTAATGTGTCAAAGGGCTGAGAACAGATTGATAACTCAGGCTCTTTCTTTTTCTTAAATGTCAATATCAATGCTTGAGATTTTTGTATCCAAATCCATCTCTTTTCATGAATGAAAGTAAGTTACACAACAAAGACTAAAGATACAACTAATATCCATTTTCACCACTCATCATAAGGTTTGCCTTTTTTACAAGGGAAAAAGAAGAAGAAAAGAAACTAACTCCAATATTAGTGAAGTGAATATAAATATCAACAGATCTAATCTTCTGCTATATTTGGCTGCAAAAGTACATGACATGTTCCAAGTGCAGATATGAGATTTTTCATCTTTCTTAAGATGTTTACAATCAAATATACACTGCCACTTGCATTTCTTTCCTTAATTAACCAAGCATTTATATATCCACCTGTTCTCTGGCTGCCAAGAGTAAGTATTCTAGGTCCATGCCATGCCATGCCATCTTGATATGTGTCTGGTTAAAGGAGATTATAACCCATAAAAACAAATTTTCAAAGAATCTTTATTGAAAAAAAAGAAGAAAAAGATTCTATAAAATATGTTAATTACCTCAATGTCAGGCGCATCTAAAGTTCAGTATTTGGAATCATCAGTGATACCCTTCATTTTGTCCTGGAAATCCATGAATACATATACAGCTTTCAGGCACTGAAGCAGTCCGGATCTGTTCCCCTTTCTAAACTTGAATCTGGCATCTGTAAGAAACTTTATTTCTTTACCTATTGCCTCTAAAGCAGAAAGAAATTACCATGTCTTAAAAGAGTTACCGCCTCAAGGAGAATTTAGTTGATTATTGCAACCACTTTCAATCACCTGAATTGAATATGAAATCAACATTGCTATGTTAATTAGTTGGATTCTGGTATTTGCAGTATACTTGCTTTGATATGCAGAGAAATAGTCTTTCATATGCAGCTGCCATTTTGGTGGCAGTGAACAACTGCAACCCTCTTTTCCTAGCAGCCTTGCCTTTCTTCTCTAAAACCTCTCTGCCATCATTCCACACCTGATAGAGAGCAGCTTTTAAGGAATCCACACTAGGTGAGAAAGTGTAGCCCATTTCTGGTCCGGCAATTACTGATCCTGTGATACTCGCGAGCCTTGTAGCCATTATCGGTTTCCCTGTGAGCATTGCTTCTAACAAAGTATGATCCAGTCCTTGAGCTCGGACAGTTGGATTCACAAAAATATCTATTGCATTATAAAATTTTGCCAATTGTGCTTGTTCCAATGGACCTAAAACAAGTATATTGGCCCCAAGATCTCTGTATCTAGCACCCCAAGGACCATCACCCGCAACAAGAACAATGACACTTTCTCTGAATTTATCATTCTCCATAAGTATTTGCTTCAAAGCTTCAAAAATCAAAGGATGCCCCTTGTCTTTCACTAATCTCCCAGCCATTCCCAAAATTAAAGATCTACTCTTTGAGATGCCAAGATTCTGTTTAAAGTCATTTCCTTGAGAGAAATCAGGTCTGAAAATATCTTCATCAACTCCATTGAGAATAATGTGGACTCTTTCTTCTGGGATCATGTAAATCCTTTTGAGGACATCTCCGGCATGGTCACTCGTAGCAACATGGTGAGAATACCTTGGGAAAAACCTCACCTCTTCGACAACTTTAGTAGCTCTTTCAGTCAGTAGATGAGCCTGCTGTTCTTCAGGAGTCCGCAGAAGCTCTTGAATGATATCAGAATGAATGGTTTCATATGCAATTCCATGCCAAGAAACAGCTAGATTCCTCAGGTGCTTTGCTCGTGTATGCATTAGCCCCACGCTTTCCGTGTGGATCACATCAAATGGTCTCTCAGTTGAGTTCTGAGTTTGAAATTGCTTCCAGACAAGGGCCTGGTTTAGATAACCTGCAGATGTTGGCTTGGAAAGGTGAAAAAATAAATTGCTAAATGGATATCTTGGAAATGAGGAATTTGGAGAAGAAGTGGTGAAAATGTGCAGTTCATGACCCCTCTTTGCAAGGGCAAGGTGTAGAGTCAAAGCATGGCGTTCAAGTCCGCCTGCACGAGACCTATGAGGCCATTTCTTGACAAAAAGGGCAATTTTAAGGAATTCAGGAGGAGCAGAAGGAAAAGAAAGATGATTCCAAGCAGAAGGGAAAGTGAGTAGGTCAATTTCTTCCTTTGGGTTTTGCATCATTATTTGGTTTAAGGAGTAACAGTCACCAAAAAGGTAACACCAGTAAAAGATTGAGATGAAAGAAAATGCAGAGATGATTGCAACTATGCAGCAGAAATACTGGAATCGGAACATAGTAGTAATCTGATCCTTTTTCTGTGAGAAACTGAGAGAGGACTTACTTGATCAGATGAATTCTTTCACCAAAATTTCCCCTAGCAAAACCTTTGAATCAAGATGCAAAACATCAATCTGAAATACTTGCATATAAGTTTGAATAAGTTATTCAGACTAAGTTTCTAATTCAAGCTACTTGCACATGGGTCTTTACTAGCACATAATAAGAGAAGCAGAATCCAGGAAATCAGCCATTTCCAATGGACAGCTTTGCATGAGTAAATAAATCAGCCTTGGGCATTAAAAAATTCATCTTGATGGGTTAATTTAATATACTCTGTTCCGGTATTCTAAGTCCCAAATTATTACTATACATTAACAAACAGGGAATCTAGAAATAATGGATTGCCAACTATTGGAAACAGAGCTCCTTAATTTAAAGGAAAAAAGTTGAACTAATCCCAAAACAATCAATTACTAAAAATAATATATTCAATACTGCAAATGTACCAAATCTGCACCTAAGCCACTAGATCATCTCAAGATTGTCAAACTATGCAATAAATTAGTATATATATAGTTTTAAAGCTGAGATTTTTTATTAGGAGAAGGTATTGTACTTCTCACAATTCATCTGAAAATGAAAATCTTTAATCTTTAAACATACTTACTATCATCCATTAATTTCTAGCGAGTAAAGGCATAAATAACAAGACAAACATAGATCATAAGAGCCAGAGGGACTAAAACTACCAAAGGACCGATAGCAGCAAAACTGTAGAGACTTCCACAACTCAAAATCCCCAATTTAATCTGAACCATAGCCACCAAAGCCATCGTCAAAAACCCACATCCGAAAACTGAACCCAAACCCGAAACCAACATCCCAATCCTCAAAGCCACCGTGTTTACATCCACAAGAGTGGCTCCAACTCCAAATCCTGTCACGTCTCCGCTATCTTTGCTTATTTTAATGGCTTGTTTGATGGCTGTTGCAATGAGACTAGAGAAGAGGAAAGAGCTGAAGGAGTATACATGAAATGCAATAAGGTTCTCCGCGACGTCGTTGCCGGCGGCGCAGGAGGCAGGGGAACTGGCGTCGTCTATAAGGGTGGGGATGGGGTACCAAGCAAGGCCAAGGAATAAAGCGAAGGCGAAGAGGGAGTTGACGTTGATTATGCCGTCTAGTGCCATTATGTGGATGGTGGTGGTGCTGATCATGCGACGGCGGACGGTGGATGCCGACGACAATGGGGCGGAGGGAGGCGAAGGAGTAAAAAGAGAATTAAGCGGAAACATTTTTGTTGGTTTTTCATTAAAAAAAATGGGGTTTTTAAATTGGAAGTGATGGTTGCTTATGAGATTGAAATAAGAATTGAAGAAAAAGTGAAGGAAACTTTTGGGATTTGTTTTTCTGTTAGCGTGGATTTCCCGCCACGGAAAGGAATTTGCAGTTAGGAAGAGTGCCTATTTGGAATAAAACAAACATTGAATCAAAAAATTGAAGAAAAAAAAACAAAAACAAAATCGCCGTTGCCGGGGATCGAACCCGGGTCACCCGCGTGACAGGCGGGAATACTCACCACTATACTACAACGACTTTGTTGACATGACAAAAAATATTATCATTCATAATTTATCATTTCTTGTATAATGGGTATTTCTTGGTTTTAATTTTTGGGGTAAATTTAGAAAGACAAATTATACAATACACCGGCGGTGGAGTTTAGCAGACTACACAAGCGGGTCTTTAAGGGTGATATGTGTTTTCTAGGGACTAGATTGAAATATTTAAAACTTAATTAATTATTTACACCGCGGGTGTATCAAATAATTACCCATTTAGAAATGAGTAGCTAACTGGTAGGTTTAGGTCATGAGATTTATTGGTGATAATAAGACATATTAGCACAACCTAATATATATGTGTACTAGCATTATTATAAGAAATATACAATAGCAAATTGATAATGTGATAATGTGGTCGATCATTCTCAAATTGAAAATTGATAGCAAATTAGAAACCAGTCTCAGCCTCCAATTATAACTATCCAATAGTCCGAGCCAATAAGCCATATCCACCATTGTTATTTGTGACCCCAATCATGGAAGTGTGACCTAAGTAGATTTTTATAGTAAAATGTATGAAAAATAGATAAAATTCTCCAAACTAATCCAATAGCAAAAGTATTGTATTTGTTCTGTTTTTCAATGTCATCCACTTAGAATGCATTGTGCAATTCAAGGGGCTGAGATTCCGGTGGTTGGACTGTCAGGTTATTGGATGGCTGAGATTCATGGAAATGATCTCTTCATGTTACAGGAAGATTGGAAAACTGCATCATCAGCTATAAGAAGTGACCATTAAATTTCTCATGAGTTAAAACTTTCATTTTCAAACTAAAAAAAAATGGGTGATGATCATAAAGTGAAGTTATTTGGGATGTGGGCAAGCCCTTATAGTCTCAGGGTTGAACTAGCCTTGAAACTTAAAGGAATACCTTATCAATACATTGAAGAAGATCTTTCCAACAAGAGTTGTTTGCTTCTCCAGTATAATCCTGTTCATCATAAAATTCCTGTTCTTGTTCATAATGGGAAACCCATAGCAGAATCATTGGTCATTCTTGAGTACATTGAGGAAACCTGGAAAAACAATCCTATTTTGCCTCAAGATCCTTATGAAAGAGCCATGGTTCGCTTCTGGGCTAAGTTTATAGACGAAAAGGTATTTTAAAACTCATCCTTTTGCATATTTGTGTTGAACAATGAATTTAATTCGCTTTTTTCGGTTTGCAGATTTTGATGACAACTAGGAAGGTCAGTTTTTCCACTGGGAAAGATCAAGAGCAGGCCATTGAAGAATTAACTGAGCAGTTGAAAATGCTAGAGAAGGAGCTCCAAGGAAAGGAATTCTTTTCAGGTCATAATAATCTGGGTTTTCTGGATATTGTTGCCAATTTTTTAGTATTCTGGTTTCCAAACTTGCAAGAGTTTTTGGGAGTTAATATTTTCACACAAGAGAAATTTCCAAGTATATTTAGATGGATTGGAAGGGTAACTAAATTTGATGCTGTGGAACAAGGCCGGATTCCAAAATATAAACACCATACTTACATTAGAAACCGCCTGGAAGCCTTCAAATCTGCATCCAAGTGAACCCTTGATCACTTGTTTATTGTATATTCTCTATAGAAGAAAATAAGACTTGTTTTATTCAAGTGAAAACTTGTCTATGTATGGAAAGTTTAATCTGCAGAGCAATTTGATGATACAGTACAAATTGTTAGTGCTGTAAGAAATTTCTTCATTAGTAAAAACATTTTATGGGACAGAACTTGAAAGCTGAATAAACTTTGTTATGTTCATCATCCTCTATGAATTGCTATAACTTCATACTAAAAATGGATTCTCATTTCTAAGAAGCTTAATGTATTTTTTTTACTAACTGAGTCATGACAGGTAGTTTTAGGTTATTGTGATTTAGTGACTAGGTCAAATTTTTAACATAATCATAGCTCTATGTAGATTACCCTGATGAGTTACCTAGAGAGTATCGGAAAAATAAAATATTGGTCTTGTCTTATCATAAATGTCATTTTTTTCTTGTCATCGAGCAAGTTTTCCGACCATTTTTAGGCACTGCATGCAGTCCTAGGCGGTAGGGAGTCGAATTTTTGGATGGCTGAGGTTTAGAAGCATGCAACAATCGGTTTATGCTAGAGGACTAGACTGAGTTATAAAAAGGGACATGTTGTTAGGCCTACAAACTGCAACAAGTATGGCTGAAGAAGTGAAGTTATTTGGGATGTGGGCAAGCCCTTTCAGCCGCAGAGTTGAACTAGCCTTGAAACTCAAAGGGATACCCTATGAATACATAGAAGAAGACTTATCCAATAAGAGTTCTCTTCTTCTCCAGTACAATCCTGTTCATAAGAAAGTCCCTCTTCTTGTCCATAAGGGAAAACCAGTTGCAGAATCATTAGTCATTCTTGAGTACATTGATGAAACATGGAAAAACAATCCTCTTCTGCCTGAAGATCCCTATGACAGAGCCATGGCTCGCTTCTGGGCTAAATTCATAGACGAAAAGGTAACCACTCTCTTCGGCTTAATGCCCTTTTTGCCCTCCTGAACTTGTACGATTTCGATGTTTTGCCCCCTAAACTTTAATTTTGGACATTTTGCCCCTTAAACTTGCAATTTGAAACCATTTTAGTCAATCTCAAACGATATTGCATACGTGGCAATGCCATGTCAGCGTCTTGGTCTGACGTGGCCTTGCCACGTGGCATTTTGGTCCGAGGCAATGTCAGCAATCCTTTTGAGAGGGATTAAAATGGTTACAAATTGCAAGTTTAGGGGGCAAAACGTCCAAAATTAAAGTTTAGGGGGTAAAACATTAAAATCATACAAGTTTATGGGGCAAAAAGGGCATTAACCACTCTTCTTTGGTTTCTTTCTGAAAAAGTCAGTTTATCAGATCTTTGTGAACTTTCTGTTTGCAGCTCTTGCCAACATCTGCTAGGATTGGTCAGAGCACAGGGAAGGAACAAGAGCAAGTTATTGAAGAAGTTCACCATCACCTGAAAACTCTAGAGAATCTGCTCAAGGGGAAAGAATTTTTTGCAGGTCATAGTATTGGATACATGGATATTGCTGCTAATATATTCTTCTGGTTTTATGTTAACGAAGAGATTTCAGAAACAAAAGTACTAACTGCCCAGAAATATCCAACTATATATGAATGGATCAAAAAGCTCAAAAATATTGATGCTGTCAAGGAATGCCTTGTTGAGAAAGAGAAATTTCATCGTTTTATTATAAGCCTCCGAGAAGCCTCAAAGTCAAAATAAGGTCCTGTTTAATTATGTAATTCCCTTTCTTTTGATAATAATAATGCAATGCATAAGTTTGTTGCTTAAAAAATAATAAGGGTAATTATTTGATTTACCGCCGGTGTAAATTTTGGACTCCACAAACGGGTTGTGGAGTTGACACATGTCCATTTTTTTAATTAATTAAGTTTTAAATATTTCAATCTAGTTCCTAGAGGATACATGTCATTCTTCAGGATCCTTTTGTGTAGTCTGCTAAACTCCACTGACGGTGTATTGTATAATTTGCCAAAAAATAATATAACTCGAAAGAAAGGGAATCTAAAGAAATTATATATAAGAAGTTGTGGAAATTCAGGATTCAAACACATTTTGCAATATGTGCTATCTATTTGAACTAAATCAATAACTAAGGGCTAAAAGGAGGTACTAAAAATTTTCATGACTAAACCTAGACACAATTAGTAAGCATCTAATAAATATAAACTTACAATTACATTCTATAATCACCTCTGAAGCTATTCTCAGTAGTTTTCTGAAATTTCTGAATAATTAGAACAGAAGCATTGGTATTGAAATCTGTAGAAGCCAAGAAATCTCCAACTGGTCCAAGCTCTGGACTCTCCTCCCAGTCACTCAAAGTTGTAATTGATGAATGCCTTCTTCCACCCTTTCCTACTATAAATAACGAATACATATCTCTTATTTCTCTTAAAACTGTCACAGTTTCTGCCCCATTGCTAACATGCTTCTCAGTATAATTAGCCTTACCTGATGCAATATACCTGAGGAAAAAAAAAGGTTGCAATGTTAAAATTTGTTCCCTAATGACTTAATGCCCTTTTTGCCCCTGAATGTGTATAATTTTGACGTATTGCCTCCTAAACTTTAATTTTGGACATTTTGCCCCTTGAACTTGCAATTTGAAGCCATTTTAGTCCCTCTCAAACAATATTGCTGACGGTCTGACGTGGCCTTGTCACGTGGCATTTTTGGTTCGACAGGGCATTGCCACGTCAGCAATACCGTTTGAGAGGGACTAACATGTCCTCATATTGCAAGTTTATGGGGCAAAAAGTCACAAATTAAAGTTTAGGGAGCATAAGGTCAATTTTAGACAAGTTTAGGGGGCAAAAAGGGACTTTAGTGTTCCCTGAATAATCATATGAACTAGGAAATAGACAAAATGAAACTTTTTTGTTACCTGTTATAGAATTCTACCAGATAGGCATTGTCTATTGCATACTCAGCACTGTTAGTTGACACAGGCATCAAAGTCTCATCATTCTCTTTTACTTGAAGGAATCTAATGAGTGTCAAATTAACTTGAGGATGGCTGCTAACCCATTTAGAGAATGCTAAGGCCTCGCGATCATCGGGGCCTCCGAAGAACAAAACCGCTACATGTTGTGCTGAATTGGAGCCATGTGGTTGCTGGAATCCAGTTACTGAGCGGTCCACAAAAATCCCAACCGAGCATGGAGCATGGCGAAGAACCCTTTGGTTAGTTGTCCTGATTCCTTCCTTGTCAATCTCCATACATCTGTCAATGCGTTGATGCTTGTGAAATGGGAGGAATATAATAGATATACGCCTGTCCTCGGCACCACTACATACATCCTCGTACAAAGTTTCAAAAGATGATACAACTTTGACAATGTTGATCAAGATTTTGGTCTCAAAGATAAAGGCGTCCACAGCATCATTTATCTCTACAATATCATCTCCACCATAGCCTTCTTCGTCGCTGTATTGATCACCCTCTGCGAGTTCATGGTACATCAACTTGGTTTTGTTGCGCTTCTCAGGGAGTTCAACTAGGTGCATTAAGTAAGGAGTGACTATTTCTGTTTGTGATCCATTTAAGGCAGAAATTAGGGCAATTGCGCCTGAGGAATGCCTTGGACCATAAATGCAGCACAAAATTCGGAGTTCGGATTCCGGATCATGTAATTCAAGTGAGGTTTGTTTGTGAGACAAGGATTTTTCTTCACATTGTACTGTAAAAGAAATAATGCACCCTGCAATAATTGTGTCAAGCACCACCGTGGAGAAGAGCACATTGTGGACATCCAAGTTCCACCATAACTGCAGCAATTTAGTGAAAGAAAACACTTAATTGGTTTTTTAGAAACTAAATAACCATATATTATTAAGACTAAAATCCCTTTTTGCCCCCTAAACTTGTCTAAAATTGACCTTTTGCCCCTAAATTTTAATTTGAGACTTTTTGTCCCCTAAACTTGCAATATGAGGACAAGTTAGTCCCTCTCAAATGGTATTACTGACGTGGCAATGTCATGTCGGATCAAAAAAGCCATGTGGCAAGGTCACGTCAAACCAAGAGACTAAAATGGCTTCAAATTGTGAGTTCAAGGAGTAAAATGTCCAAAATTAAAGTTTAGGAGGCAAGACGTCAAAATTATACACGTTCAGAGGGCAAAAAGGGCATTAATAAGTCATATTAATAAGAAGCAAAGGCAAAGGAAAAAATTTACCCTGGAGCCTATTTCTACATTGATAAGTCGAGGATCGAAATTGCCTTTTAAGCTGAGAATCAAAGCAAGAATGACTCCTTCACTGGGTTTAATCTTCAAGTAATGGGAAGCAGCAAGAGTGCTTACAAGTTTGCCACCAAAGTTCAAAAGGACCATAACAAAAATTGAAATGATGGTAGGAATATCCTTCCATTTATTCACATCAAACTGGAACCCAATGTATCCGAAATAAATAGGAAGTAAGAAGTTGTGGATAAGATAACTGAGTTTAGACAAAAGTGTCCTCCATGTTTTTCCTTTTCTAGGAAACATCAAACCAACTAAGAAACAAGAAACTGTGCTGTTATAACCCATTGTTGCTATAATTGCTGAGACCAACAGAAGCATGACAAATATAAAAGAAACATAGGCATTGTTGACATATTTGTTATCCCTGTCAAACTTGTTAATCCATCTGACCAAATATCGGTTCAAACCAATAAGCAAACCGGTAAGAAGACAGGTAACAAGAAAATAAAAGAATCTTTTCCCTGAAGTGAACGCAAAAAATAGAGAAGATAAAACAGCACATGCCATTTCATTGACCAAAGAAGAAGTTACTGCCAATCTTCCTAGATCAGAAGTGTCGAGTTTCAAATCAGCTACTAATCGAATAACAATGGGGGATGCAGAGTTTGCTAGGACCATCATGATAACAGTGGCGAAGTCGAACTTCTTATCAGAGATTCCTAACAGTTTGATGAAAAGTGGGGAGAAAGCTGCTCCAAGGATGCTATTTAACACGAAACCGCTATAACCAAGAACGCTTGCTACAAACAAGTTGCGCCTTGAAAATGATTTATCCGTCTCTAAACCAATCAAGAACAGAAACAAAATCTCAGAGATCCGCGAAAAGAACTGATAGTAATTCGCGGTACTTGGCTGAATGAAGAATTCTCTGATTTTCTTAACACGGGACAACACAGAGGGGCCTAAGAGCACTCCAGCCTGATACATAAGAGATAGTAATTATTAAACCACATATAAAAATGTCAAAGTTTCAGACATATAAGAGACATGTTCTTACAAAAACTTGTGCAACAGGTCCAGGTTGTCCAACAGGCTTGAGGAGAAGGTGGAATACATGGGAAATGAAAAGAATGCAAGAGGATTGTGTCAGCGATGTGATCAAAGGGTTGAATGAATATTCACCGTCACCTCCATCGCATATACGTTTATGTATGATATCCATGCTGGTTTAAGATTGCTGAGGCAGAAGATCATATCATCATCATCATATGTATAATAATAATAATAATAATACTATCAATCAATTAGGTAAAAAGCACAAGAAAATATTTGAGGAAAGAAAAGAAAAGAAAATAGAACAAGATTCATGATAAGTGTGTTTTCCAGGATTAGTCAAAAGATAAAATCAGGCCTTTTGCCCCTTCCTTTTCTCTCTTCCCCTTTATTTCCTTGAAAAGCTCTCTCTCTCCCCCTCTCCATAAGCATAACTTGACTATATTCGTGTGGCTGAAATTTTTGATGGAGCCAGTCAAACCTTAGTTACGTACAGGTGGGTCAAAGTGTTAAAGAGATACGCTTTCATGTAACAAAAAATATAGTATATGTTTTGTTTGCTTTTGTGATATTGATATATAGCTGTTATAATTATCTATGCAAAAATGTTCTCAATTTTCAATAATATATTTGCGGAATTATATTGAGGATTAACTCGAATACATTTTGGTTAATTATGAACAATAAATACAAGGTCAGTTTCCTGAATTATCATATCATAGAACTTGTATAAACATTTGGTTGATTCTGGACAGGGAGCAAAGGCTTTTAGTAAATTTAGATGTTCACAGTTAAAGCTTAAAAGGCATATACATCATCTTCTGACGTCTCAATGGAAGTCGACAAAGATATTAGCTAAAGTACCCTAACTAGATACTACTACATTGTTAAATACATTATGGATCATATTTCAGACAAATACATTAAGCCAGAACAACATGTTCCATGCCTATTTCTCTATAAAAGAGTGCACCAATATCTGTCTACTGAGAGTTCTGCAGCTGTGGAAAATTAATAATTGGTCTGCGTTAGCTGGTCCACTATAATTTCATGCCCAAGAGTGTTATTTTGGTTATGGCTGCCACTTCAATGGCTCCTGCTTTCTTCCCACTGAAAAGAGACAATTGAAACATCGGATTTTGAATTGAGAAATTCATAGGTACGGTGTGTTTCTTTAGGAAACACAAGATTACATACTTCAGGTTGCCATGCATCACACCATTAAGGGGAGACAAGCTAGAAAGCTATAATTGCCATGCATTTCAAAATCAGAGTCACCTTAGTTCAATACTACTTGCATCACACCATTAACCATTCATAGCTGAAAAGGAGTCATACCTTACTAGTTCTTAAGAGACATGTTTGTCCAAAAATGCTTTGGCCAAATTACTGAAGCTCACATTTACTGTTTGAGCTGCAGCATATCTCTTAATGAGATCAACTACTTCAGGCTTCAGAATCTCCTCCCTATTACTCTTGTTACAAAGATAATAAAGCGCCCCCAGAGCATAATTCACCTGATAAATTATTAGGTTTGTCAGATATGTATACAAGTGAGACAAGCATCTTTAATCAAAGCAAGTAAAGACAATAATTGACATAGTTCCCTAATATATGTATTTTTTTTCCCTGAGCTCAACCATTCCCTCAATTGCAAAGCTAAATGCTAGTTAGGTTTGCCTAAGCCAAACTCCCAAGTGCTGTCCTACATACTTTTTTTCTTAACGAGAGAGATTTTGGTTTCAGCACATTATGCCCCAAAGCAATTAGTAGGTATAGTAAAAGAATAAAAGAAAAGAAAAAACAACCAAGCGTGAGAAATTTTCCCACTCACTGTGTTTCTGACTGGACTTGATAAGCACTCGATGACAAGAGGGATTCCACCACACCGAACTATAATAGCAGCATTTGCTGGATCTGCATAACAAAGAACATACTCTTGACAGTTGACACAAATGCAAGAAAGTTAACACTACAGAAGGAAGAGTTTGTACTAACCTACAGAAGAATTGCAGACACCTCCAACCCCAAACTCCACGAGCTTCTCATTTGGTTCTGTCATACAGTCTAGGAAGAGTTCCAAAACATTGAGCTGTTTGCGGTAAGATGTTAATGTGGCGAAAAAGTAAATGAAAGGCCTTATTGATTTGAGAAGAAATTAATTCACTAATATTGGGTCTGAACCTGACGCAAGAATGAGTAATTGTATGGATCATAAGCAAAATTTGCCAAGTTTGCAGCAATCTTCTCCTTCGTTTCTACAGGACCAAGTAGCCATCAGTTTAGGAATATGAAGATTAAGGATCTGATGGTTTAATATTGTGTGAAATTTCAATGCAATATTACCTAGGCGGAAGACACTAAACCTGACATGTCAGAAAATTTTGACATTGTATTAACTTAACATTCTAAATAATCTATTAACTAAACATATAGAGACCAAAATATCTTTATTTGATTTCAGTCAATTCATAAAAGCAATCAAAGCCGAAGTTCCCAAGTATGTAACATTGTCTGAAAAATCTTGTACTAACTCTCATGATAAAGAGAATTAGTCTACACAAAGGTTACTATATGGAATACTAAGATAGTTAAGCAACATTCATAATCTTTAACAAAAGGGCTTCTCAATCTAAAGATTATTATCAACATAATGAATGCAGGAAAAAAACTTAATTCCCACAAGTGTGGCATACCTTCATCAGTTGAGTTCTGAAACTGACTCACCAATTCCTACAGCCAAACAGATAAACAAATATCAATTAAATACTCCCCAACATGGTCATTGACATGAAATTGATACGCGGAAACCTTGGTCTGTAACATAAAGATACCCAATATTAAAGTTGAAAAGAGGAAGGCCTAAAGATTACCTGCAGATATTGCAGCCTTGGAGTTCCATATTTTCCAGTTCTTTCTTCCTGCCTTTGATCATTGGTGAACATTTGGGCAGTTTATATTAATTTACATGCAGCGGATTGCAGCTTAGAAAAATATCAAAGTTTGCAAAATTTTGTTAAAACCAAGTTTAGTAAAACAAGCATACAATTCGATCCAAGAAGCCTAGGATGGCCTCACGAGGGCGAAGGGTCACCTTAAAAGAAGGGAAACTTTCTACGCTCTCTGAGGATAGCTTTACCGGGTTTTGCTTGTGAGATTCCACAATATCAACAAGAGGTAAGGGAATGAGAGAACTTGCTGAGAAGAGAATAGAGACAGAAATAGGGAAAAGGGAAAAGGATGGGAAAGGACGCCGACAACTGCACTTATAGAAGTGGAGCTTGATGACGCCGGTGAGTTGGGAACCACCGCGAAACAGAGAAAACAACGGAGAGTCTGGGGGAGAAGAAAGGCAGAAAGTGGAAGAGAAACAAAATAATCCGGCGTAGTTTTACCAAGTAGGCCCAAATGGGTCAAAAGCGTGAAATCAATTAAGCTATTTTAGTTTGAGAATTGAGACTGTTTTTAAACCCAAAGTTTCAGCCCATTAACAGAAACTTAGACCCAAAAAACCCAAAGGTACATCTAATCAAAATCAAAGACTTTAGCATGATAAACAGGTCGGATCCGAATTAGTTAGAGTAAAATTCTAAGTACGGATGATTAAAAAAAATACTAGTACTAAATGACTCATTAGTCTTATTGCCAAAAAAAAAAAAAACCTCATTAGTCCGACATTCATTATTATCTTATAGAAACTTGAATTTGAGACTAAGATTTCGTTACTTTCGTTTTATCATTGAGATGAGAAGACTATCATTTTATGGATCACCTGCTAATTATAATAGCACTACTACCACAATCAATCAATTAATAATATGAGTATTTTTTTTAATCAATTATTACCAGATTCATGCTTTGAAATTGAAACAAAAATGTCGTCACGGGTTTGGATTTGGATGGAGGCATGGAGCGGCCTTTCTTAAAGGACTTAACCCATATCTCCTTCATCCTATTAATCACGACTCAAATCTTGGAAGATAAAAGGGCTTACTACTTCTAAATCTGTTCCTGAATCTTTTAGCTCTAACGAGTAATCGAGTCTCAACTCTCAACCAGTAACAAGTCAAACGTGAGTGTGTGCATAGAATCAAGGAATGTGTTGAAGTATAATAATAATAATAATGATAATAATACCAAAATTTATCATTGAAAACTATTGGAGATTTTGTTTAAATAACACTGGGAAGCAAGGCAGGGGATTTCGGCAAAATGACATTAATCCCACCAAAGAATAATAACATTTCCAATAGGAAATCCTACACTGTCGTGTAATTAGAAAAATGCATCATCAATCTGTCCAGGGTCTCTGGATAAAACTTTCTTGCAAATAAATAACACGGCCGCTTCATTGTATTCCACAAGCAAGGGCCTCTAATCACTCTCCTCTGCAAGAAACACAGCTGCTGTTATATTTACTTCTTCCAGGGAGACGAGGAATCCTTCCCCAAGAAAATATAGAGTATAAAAAATAACCCATCTTTCTTGAGTCAAGAATGAAAAGAATTAACATTTTACCTTCGGATCACTGGTGTAATGTACGCTATCATCAATGGACTGCAAAAGAGGACAAGTTTTAAGTCTAACCAAGCAACAGCTGCATGCCCACATTAATAAACAAAACTAAAACAATGACATTTGACAATGTACAACTTACTGTAAGGTTCTTGAGGAATTCAAACGTAATATCTTGCGCCCTAAATGATTTGGGATGCCACTTAAATTCAGACCAATCAACATATGTTACTGACCGGTTAGCGATTCCACCAGGATCAATCATCTGAATTATGAAAAGCAATTGGATGAGAAAGTTGATCTCATTTGCAAATTCCTTTTTGTTTTCTGTTGAGAGTGAGGAGTCCAGGCATGGGGTTGGGGAGAGGAGGGTGTGGGAGGTGAATAACCATTGTTGATTTAAATGTAACTAACAAATTAGAACTATATAGGTAGTTTTAATTCAAGAAGAAGGAGCAAGTCCGATATACTGACATTAAAAAAGGTTGGCAAATAATGCTCGTCTGCATAGCAATTGCGCCCATCCATATTTGGCTGGTAAAACAACATCAGATAGATATGTGTTAATTGAAATAACATGCATAATGTTTTTCCAAGAACTTCCATCATATAAATCATATGGTGGTTAGTACTGAAACGGGACAAACGAATGCAGTATGGTAAATTTGTAACAGAAACTGATGAAAAGCAGAGTTCTAAGATCTTATTTTGCATAAACATACACTACTGATTGTAGAAATAAAGAACTCTAATAGGCAGATTACCTTGCAGTAAAGCCTAAATTTTGTGTAGTATAAGCTGTCTGCCATAATTATTATAGCATGCTGCCGCTTCATGGAGAACCACTGAAATAAAATATGCATCAAAACCAACTAAATGTAAGAAAAACATCACTGTCATGTTTAATTAGAAGGGGGGAAAACATATTTAGCACCAAAACCTTACTATGTAAAGCCAATCTACAGTCAAAAACACTCGAGAAATTTTACACTTGAGCCATTTGTTTGCTAAGCAAAATAAACTCAGGAAATCACTATAAAATTTTAGAAAAGAAAAAGATTTACCTGTGACCCTTTCCGGAAACTGCTCTTTTCAACTTCAGGCATCATATGCTCTGAATACCTCCCAGATCCATGTGGACCAAGATCAACAAAACTGATGAGAGAGAGAGAGAGAGAGAGAGAGAGAGAGAGAGAGAGAGAAGTAA